>JANZLC010000028.1:67235-78817 GCA_026413385.1 Erythroxylum gracilipes
GGTAAGATGATTGTGTTGGTTGTTTTGAAATATTGAAGTGCTTTGGATATGAATGTGTTTTGGATTCCGGACGGGAGGTCCGATGATTCTGAGTCTTGATTGGAAATTATAGAAGTGCGTTTAAAACCAATTGCAGGTTTTGGGTTTTACAAAATGCAGTCGTTATGCTGCCCGATTTTCGATAAAATTGGTTTTATGGAAAAGATAGAATAAGAATAAGAGTGTTGTTAAAGATGATATTGAGATATAGTATGATTAAGAATTGTATGAATGTATAAGAAGAATCTTATGATTTGGGATTTGAATTTGAGGACGCTAATTTTTCTAAAGTACAAGTTTTCGGATGTCAGACTTTGACTTAAGTTTGATTTGCGATCTTTCGTTTCCTTCGCTTTTAGATCCGATTTGACTTTTCTTTGGATTTTGCTCACTTTAACTTTTGCTTTTGATTTCCGTCCGTTCATTCGTTTTGCTTCCACGCGCTTTCGATTTCTTTTGGTTTCTGCACGCTTTGTCATTCGTCCTTTCGCTTTTGCCCCTCTTTATCTTTCGATTTTTTTCCGAGGTTGGGCTTCGGTAACGGGGTCCAACATTTGAGGCCCATCTTTGGTATTGATGGTTATTTTTCGAAGATTGAATTCCAAGATCAACCGTTGAGTGCAGTTGAGAGAGATGGGGATGGAGGTATGTATCTATTGGCTTGGGCAGTTGTCAAAGTAGAGAACGTTGATTCGTGGACTTAGTTTATGAGTTTGTTGGCTTCAGACTTGGCGTTGGGTAGTGGTGAAAGACTAATAATAATATTAGATATGCCGAAGGTATTTTTTGTATTCATTGATTAATAAGCCTATTATATTGTATCAACTATTTATTAACTTAATCTATTCTATTATTATAGGGATTGATTAGCGCAGTGGAAGACATAATACCATATGCCACTCATCATATGTGTGCAAGGCACATATACTATAATTGGCATATGAATTTCAAAGGAAAAGACTAGCGAAAGCAATTTTTGAATTGTACTTGCTCAATATAGTAGAAGATTTTAATGAGCAGTTGAAAAGATTGGACAAAAGCACACTTGGTTGTGCATCATTATTGCTCGAATATCTAAAGGAGAGATGGGCATGATGTTACCAGTCCATTGAATCCAAATGTCTAGTTGTTGATAACAACATAAGTGAAACATTCAATGAATGGATATTACTGGCTAGAGATAGGCCAATTATAAGTATGCTAGAAACAATCAAAATAATGGTGATGAAGAGGTATGCAGAGAGGAGACAATTTGTACATGGTTGGAAATCAGATGTTGCACCCAGGGCTATGAAGAAATTAGAAAATAATAAAAAAGATGCTATATGGTGGAGAATTGTTCAAAATGGTGACGGAGCATATGAAATTAGTAAAGGTGATGCCAAGCATATTATAAGGATTAGTATAGACTAATAACGTAGTTGTCGGATGTGGGAGCTGTATAGATATCCTTGTAAGCATGCTGTAAGTGCTATTCACCATCCGAAATAATGACCAGAGGCATATGTGGATGAGTGCTACAAGAAGTGGCAATGTATGAGCATGCCTTACAACCTATTAGAGGACCAATTTTCTGGCCTACAGTTGATGATGAAGATCTAATAAACTCCCAAGCCAAAAGAGCCGTGCCTAGAATACCTAAAACATCTAGAAGGAGAGGAGTAAATGAGCCTACTAAGTTGAGAAATCCAAGAAAATCTATTAGAAAGGTCAAGTACAAAAATGTCAAAAATGTGGCAATTTTGGTCATAATGCCAGAAAAAGTAACAATCATTCATTAACTGAACCAACTCAACAATCTCCACAGGTATGACAAATTATTTGATTAGTATGTATTGCTTCATATATCTAATGATCATTTATGACATTATTTGATTCATATTTATTTGGTCATCCCCGATGTCTCCTCACAACCTGAACATGTTGTAGCAAGTCAACAAAGCAATATTGTGAGTATATTTACTTAATCAACCATTATTGATTTCTTTCAAAATTGAATAATGTTAATGAAATGTTTATTTGTAGGTTGGTAGCTCTTTGCATCATCCTAAATAGAAGTTTGGAGAAGTTGATCTACATTCATTCAAACTGTCTTTCATGCCGAATGGTTTGAGGTTCAAAGGAAAACTTAGTATAACTTCTCAACAGTTACAAACTGAAGCAATGAGATGGAGATCATCAATCAATCAAACAGTAGATGATCAACCTTCTCAGTCAAGATCAAATGAGGGAAGCAATGTGGTTAACTTGTCGAATTTACATTAATTTTGAACGTCTATATGGACAGATAGATAGCATAACTTTTGCATATAAACGAATTGCGATGTAATCACTTTACTGATATTATCACTTTTATATATACTCACAATTGGACATGTTGCTCCAATAGTTTATTCTGATATGATTTTTGTATTTAATTGCTTATGAAGAGGCTATATGAGCAATTAATTGTTCATAAGATTATAAACTATTAATTACGATCATTAAAGCAATTTCATGAATAACAAAACAATAAAGAAAAAACATAGTGCAAAATATATTAGTTGAAATGAGGATTTTTCATTTTTCATAATTCAAGTTTTTTGTATAAAAATAGTAGAATTTACTTCTACTTGTCTAGAACAAACCAAACTCATCATAAGTACAAAAACCCCTACAATAATTAGTACAACAAATCTCAACTCATTTTTCTCTTTTGTCAGCAAAACAATGTCTTCTTTCATTAGTTTTATTTTCTTCTCAATTTTGAACATTGAATGTGATCAATTTTGAACATTGAATGTGATTCAATTGTGCTTCGTTAAGTCTCCTGCTTTAAACTATCTGCTTCTTTGTTCAAGTTATGACTTACTTCAAAATTTGTCATCGTACTACTTAAAAATTCACATTTTCCAACCTGAAAGATCATTAATAATTATTAGCCAAAAACATTAAACATATATACAAACAATATTAACTTATCAACAAAAAATAAGCTTATACGATATTTGGGGCATCCATAAAATCTTCTTCCTAGTTTTTTTTTTCACTCCATGAAGTTCTTAACGGAGCTCTTAAACCACAATAATACACCACATTATCATTATTTAAATTTAATGTAGTGTTAGTTGAAGACATCACATCCATATCTTTAGATAGTTGCTGCAAATTTATATTAGTACTCTTACTTCTTCTAATCAAAGGTCGAAACAATACATCAACAATCTCGAATAATGTTTTCTCATGAGTGGAAACAATATGTCAAATAACTCCATACACAAATCTTTCATATATTTTCATATATATGCAATGAAACCACCATCTTTTGAGGATATCACATATCACATTTATGCAAACAATAATATGCTCATATAGATGTATCATTCATATATGGAAATTCATTGAAATTTATATTAAGGTAAAAAGCATCAATTGATTTCAAAAAATTCATTAAAATTTTCCTAGACCCCATTCCATTAATTTTCTTTATTAAAAATCTAACAAATTTCACACATGATGAACTTTCTCCACATAAAAAGTCACATGATGAGTGGACTAATTGGGAGGTAACAAATCAATGCTTTTGTTTGTACGAAAAATTTGGATATAATCAAGCATAAGCTTCTGCTTAGATCACTTAATCTCCAAGGGTAACAACACACAATCCTCACTTTCTAAGGCTTCCAACTATCTATAAGCAATCCAGGAGGAGCTTTACCTTAATTTGGAAGATCCTAATCTTGTTAAATAATAAAGAAGTGCACTACTTGGAGTATGAAAAAGCCTTGAATACTCATAACTCCCTACTCAGGAAAAGGCTATAATTATGCGACTAAAAGAAGGAGACAAAAATACCTTTCTTCTAAAAATCCATTCTAGCGAGAAAAAGTGCCAACAAAATAACAATAATCACTAAGGAGGATGGTGGTGTCATTCACTCCTAAACTGTGGTTCTTTAATGGCAAATATGCAGTCAGTATTGGTTCTCTTTTTTCTTATAGTTTTTTTGGTCTAATTCACCTAATTAAGGAGATGACTACCTTGGATCAACAAACATTAGAAACAGTTTCATAAAATTTACAAACAGAGTAATATATGTTTTGGTTTCAAATCTTCAGTTAAACAAGGATTGATAGTGCTCACGAATCAAGATAGGCATCGAAGTAACTATAACTTGAAATATACCTGTTAAACCCCAGATATAATGTTGTTCATTGAAGAAGAAGACACATAAAACATAAGTTGAGGTAGATAACAAGCACACAAACAATAAGATTTAGGGGACCATACAAACCATAAAAGGTGGACAATAATAGACCTACCACGATGAAATGTTGACCTCTAGATATAGACACTCGATGAGTGTGTGAGTAGAGTTACTTGGTGTAACATCCCGTCCCCATATTAAGGGTTAGGACCAAAAATTTCAGTACACGTGAGCTCAGAGAGAGATTAAAAAAATGCATTTTTCTTGCTCATGC
Organism: Erythroxylum gracilipes; assembly: GCA_026413385.1. Taxonomy (NCBI): domain Eukaryota; kingdom Viridiplantae; phylum Streptophyta; class Magnoliopsida; order Malpighiales; family Erythroxylaceae; genus Erythroxylum; species Erythroxylum gracilipes. The sequence goes on from JANZLC010000028.1 coordinate 71,735, forward strand.
ATCATATTAGCATATATGCACATAAATAGTGAATGTTTGTACATAAAAAAGTGGTACATGCATTCATTGACAACTTCCAAGTATAATTGATGTTAAGTGTGATTTTATTGAAAATGAGAAGTAGATGGAGTAGAAAGAGTGATCTTGGTATGAGTTGTAATAAGGAAAGATTTAGAAACAAAATTAGTAGTGATCTGGAAAATGTTCACTAAGTGTGCTTCGGTCTGTTAGCTATAACTTTTGCTCTAGTTATCCAAACGATATGATTCTTGATTTGGATTAAACTAGAAACATATGGATACATTTCTTATGAAGACATCAAATTTCAATTCTGTCTCTAAGAGTCTCAAAAGTTTATGAAGTTAAGAATTGGGTGCAGTAGGATTGATATAAAGAGATATTAGCCAAGTTGCCTTCTGGAAAGTTACAGATCTTTCTTTTATCTTCCTAACGGTATATAGTATGAAAATTTTAGACATCGGAGTCAAAAGTTATGATCCTTATAAGTGGAGACATTCTGGGGAAGAAAAATGAGACGGAAGAAATGAGACAAAAGAAATGAGACGGAAGAAAATGAGACGAAAGAAAAATGAGAGGGAAGAAATGAGATGGAAGAAATGAGACGGAAGAAAATGAGACGGAAGAAATGAGATGGAAGAAATGAGATGGAAGAAAATGAGACGGAAGAAAATGAGACGGAAGAAATGAGACGGAAGAAATGAGACAATGGAAACTGAGACGATAGAAGTGAGATGATGAAAAAGTGGGACGATACAGAAGTCAGAAAATCAAATTGTCCTTTGACGTCTTCATAACAGTTGTAGATATCAAAGTTCTCTTTCCAATGGTCCTAAAACGAGATCAATCCAACATTGTTTGTGAATGTTATGGAAATCGCGCCATAATAGGTTCAATTTGATGGAGGTCACAAACATGGTTGCTTCTTTTGACCATAACTTCTTCAATAGACCTCCAAATGATCTGATTCTTAAACCATTGGATTCTTAAGCCACCAAGAATCATAGCTATCTGAAATGAATGGAGAAAGATTGAGTAAAAAGAGTGGGACGGGTACAGTGAGTGTGTTCTTCAATAATATGAACTGGTGTTATCTCACTAAACATACCTCAGTACTTTGATGTTTTTTGGATCAGTAGAGGTCCAAATGAGATGATTTTTGTTTTGTGGTAAACTAGAGATATGAAGCTATAAATGGTGTGAAGAACTTAGAATCTAATTCAGTCTATAAGATGTTTAAATTCCTGATGGAAGTTGTGCATAGTATACTATTTTGGACAAGAGCAATCCAAAACTGTTTAAAGTATATCTTTTGAACCATTGAACCAAATGAAATGATTTCAGTGGCATTAGAAACTTAAGACAATGGGGGACGTTTTCTAAAAGAAAGTGTTATATCAGAATATTTAAGGGTATTTTTGGGAAGACACTTAAGGATTAAAAGAACATAAGCTTATGAGGAAGGGTGAAATGGACTTTTTGGACTCATTAAGGGTATAATTGGAAGAAGAAATATAGTCTTGCTTATAAATAAAGGAGAAAATGTGAATGAGAAGATTCTAGAGAAGCAAAATGCATGGATGAGAAATGAGTATGAAAGAGACGAGAGAGAAAGAAGAGAAAACAATCTAGGGTTATAATTTCCTTAGCCTTTAAGAGAGATTTTGAAGTTGTTCAAGAAGAGAAAAAAAGTAAGAGAAAGAAAAGAGCTTCTATTTGAGCTAAAAGATCTCTTCATTTGGTAAAGAATCAAGGTATGATCATTTGAATTTTTAGATTTCTGGAAGGATTCTAGTCCATAAAGTTTAGAAAATGCTTGAGTTCAAGTATTCTAGAATCAATTTTAGTGATTTTGCATTGTGGAATTTTTAAGTGGATTCCTATTGAATGAGTTTTGGTTTGTTTTTAGGAAACCAAGAGAATCCTACCCAAGAACAAGGGGAATGACAATGTTGACTTGGAGTTTTGGCAAGCAAACTAGGTGGATAATATACTTATGGTTATTGTGTAAATGGGCGATGTGCCTAAGTGTGTATATGTTTGAATTGCTAAACTATGAATGAGAATTGGATATTATGAGATAGTATGAGTTTAGAAAAGAGATGACGAGAAATTGAATTATTATATAAAGTAACCAAGTGTTCTTGAAGTGTGAGCTTACAAAAAGGGAAAAGATTGAAAGGAGAATTTAGAATGATCACGTACAAAAGAAGTGTAAGTCTAAGTTCAATAAGACATATATGAATTTTGAAATGGGAATGAGCTTAAAATGTGTTCTAGAACATACCCGGGATTGTCATTAAGTATGCATTGTACATAGTCCATTTATTATCCGTGTGCAATTATTAATGAGTGTGAAATGAGTGTTTTACATAAATGGGTTGTGCAGGTCAAGTGTCCGCATACAGGCATTCCACAATTGGGAAGCAAATGCTATTTTGGAGTACTGTGAGTAGCCTAGATGGTCTCACTTCATTGTTTTCTCTATTTGAATTATGTATATATTGATCTATGTATGATGAATGTGATTGATTGTGCTTGAATTCCGGACAAAAGGTCCGATGATTGTGGTGATTGACCTGAATTATTAAAGTGCTCATTGTATGTATCTAGGTGTATGACTTGCCAACAAGTTAAGGCTGAGCACCAGGTGCCAGTAGGGAAGTTACATTCGTTGCCCATTCCGGAGTGGAAATGGGAACGGATCACTATGGACTTCATCATGGGTTTGCCAAAGACTCCGAGGCAGCACGATCCTATATAGGTCATAGTGGACCGGTTGACTAAATCGGCCCCACTTCTTACTAGTGAGAGAGAATAACTCACTTGATCAGTTGGCCCAAAAGTATGTGAATGAGGTGGTGAGACTGCATAGTGCCTATAGTATCGGATAAGGATTCCAGATTTACTTCGAGGTTTTGGAAGAGTTTGCAATCTACTATGAGGACTAAGTTGAACTTCAGTACAACATTTCATCCTCAAACAGATGGACAGAGTGAGAGGACAATTAAGACTGTTGAGGATATGCTTAGAGCTTGTGTATTGGAGTTTAGAGGAGCTTGGGATCAATAAATGACATTGATAGAGTTTCCTTACAACAACCATTACCACAGTAGCATCAGAATGGCACCGTATGAGGCATTGTAAGGTAGAAAATGTTGGTCGTCATTGTATTGGGATGAAGAGGGTTTGAGAATAGTTGCAAGCTCAGAGTTAATACAGGATATAGTAGATAAGGTGAAGTTGATCCGAAGCCGAATTAAAGCGGCTCAGGATAGACAAAAGTCTTATGTGGATCAACATCGACGTGATATGGAGTATAGTGTGGGGGGACAGAGTATTCCTAAAAGTGTCACCCTAGAGGAGTTTTAAGATTCGGTAAAAAGAGCAAGTTAAGCCCTAGGTACATTGGTCCTTACGAGATCATTGAGAGGATAGGAACTTTGGCTTATAAGTTGGCTTTACCAAATGAGATGTCTCAATTGCATAATGTGTTTCATGTGAGTATGTTCCGAAGATACCGATCGGATCTGACACATGTGATACCGGCTCAGGAGATTGAGGTTGCTAGTAACTTGAGCTATGTTGAGGAGTCGATCAAGATTGTGGGATCACAGAACAAGCAGTTGAGGAACAGGGTCATTCCATTGGTGAAAGACCTTTGGAGGAATCACTCAACTCAAGAAGCAACATGGGAGACGGAGGAGCATATGCGGAGACAATATCCCCACCTGTTCGAGAAAAAAGGTAAGAATTTCGAGGACAAAATTTCTTTAAAGAGAGGAGAGTTGTAACATCCCATTACTTGAGGGAAGTTTAGATTGGTAAATGTGAGTGTTTAATTAGAGTTAGAGATGCATTTTCATGTTCATGCTTGTTATGCCATATACTTATACATAGTTGTTGCACATGCAAATAATTGTACATGCATTCATGAATAATTCCGGGTATAATTGGATGGATTTGTGAATTTTTTAGAATTATGAATGTTTTTACATTGGAAGTTTTATGGGTTAGTGGAATTGTGATATTTTTTAATTTTGGTGAATTTAGGAATAAATTTTGGAAATTATGGAAAATAGGGGAAAAAAAGAGATTAAAAGAAGCTTTAGAGATGGTTGGATTGTAAACATGAAAGTTAAGAGAGTTAGTTTCAAAAGAAACTAAGTTAGAGCTTAGATATTGGGAAAGTGACAAGTGTCACTTAGGCTTTTATACTTTTGTTAGAGGTAGGTTACTATTTTTTTAGAGTTGACAGGTTAAGTCTTATCTAAGTCCCTTCTTTATTATCATCTTTGTCAAACTCTCTTTTGAAACGTAGAGTTTTCCATCAAATACCCCCTAAGAGACTTCTATGTTTTTTGCTTTCCTACACCAAACCCACTTTACCATTTGTATCCTCTACCCTAAGAAAAACCCAAAGCTGGCTATTGTACTCAGTGAAGTGTAAAAATCGTGTGGGGTTTAGAGCTTGGAGATTTGGGGAGTTTTCAGCCGGTAAGTGATGAATAAATCTTTTAGAGTTGAGGATTTATGAAATACATTTGATAAGTTACTATCATTTGCATGAAAAATGGAATTCACATGTTTATTCATAAATACTGTGTTGTTGGGGATGAAAATTTTGGTTATAGTGCTATTTAGTGTCTTGAAAGATTATGAACGATTGGGTGTTGTAAAATATTGAAAGGTTAAAAATCTGAAAAATATTCATTGAGTGTGCTTCAGTCGGTTAGCCATAACTTTTTCTCTAGTTGTCAAAAAGATATGATTTTTGATTTTGATTAAACTAGAGATATATAGACACATTTCGTATGAAGACATCGAAAATCCATTATATCTCTAAGAATCTCAAACCTTGTCATGAAGTTAAGAATTTGGTGCAGTATGTTAGTGTATGAATGGTAAATTCATCTTCAGAATTTAGGGGCAAATTTGGAAATGATATAAAGAGATTTTAGCCAAGGTGCCTTTTAGAAAGTTGTAGATCTTTCTTTTATCTTTCCAATGGTATATAGTATGAAAATTTTGGATATCGGAGTCAAACGTTATGATTCTTATAAGTGGAGACGTTCTGGAGCAAAAGTGAGACGGAAGAAATAAGACGCAAAAGTGAGACAGAAGAAGTGAGACGCAAAAGTGAGATGGAAGTTTGGAGACGATAGAAGTGAGATGGAAGTTTTGAAACGATAGAAAGTGCGATGATAGAAGTGAGACGATAGAATTTTTGACTATAGAAGTGAGATGGAAGTTTTGAGACGATAGAAAGTGAGACGATGGAAGTGAGACGATAGAAAGTGAGACGATAGAACTGAGATGATAGAACTAAGACGAAAGGAAAGTGAGATGATGCAAAAGTGAGATGATACAGAAGTCAAACGATAGAATCAGCCTTTGATGTCTTCATGAAAGTTGTAGATCTTGAAGTCCTCTTTCCTATAGTCTAAAAACAAAGTCAATCTGACACCTGTAGTGAAATTTATGGAAATCGGGTCAAAGCATGTACAATATGACTAAGGACATGAACATGTTGGATTCTTTTGGCCATAACTTCTTCTGTAGACATCCTAATGATCTGATTCTTGAACCATTGGATTCGTAAGACATTGATATACACTTACACAAAGAATCATAGCTATATGAAATGAATGGAGAATGAATGAGTGAAAAGAGTGGGACGGGTTTAGTGAGTGTGCTCTTAAGTAGTATAAACTGATGTTAATCCATTGAACCTAATTCGGTATTTTGATGATTTCTGGAGTTCTACTGATCCAAATGAGATGATTCTAGTTTAGTGATAAACTACAGACATGGGGCTACAAATGGGATGAAGAAAATTGTTGGTTAAATACCCAGGATTTTTCATAAACATGCATTGTACATACATCATTTCATGCATATGCATTATTGAATACTTACGATTGTGAAACTTGTGATATTGAGTACATTATTTGTTATAAAGGAGTAACTGGAACGTCAACCTCTAGACGTTGTCGAATCTTCTAGGCATCAGCTTTGGGAGCAACTAGTGAGTAACCTAGACGGTCTCGCTCAATTAATTGTTTGCTTTAGGATATGTTTTGAATAATGATATTGATGTGGTTTTATTGTGTTGATTCCGGACAATGATGGTCCGGTGATTCTGATGTACAAATGAGTTATTAAAGTGCTCCTTGTATGTGAACATAACGAAATACGTGCTTCAAAATGTGGAAATTGTGATTATGTAATCACATGAAAGAAAAATGTGCTCAGTAGTTCTGTTGAATGTCGGACTAAGGTCTGACGATGAATGTGCATCCATGTGATTGACTGAGGTTATGTTATGTGAAACATTCATTTCATGAATGCATGAAAGATAAAGGAAGTCATGACTGGAGTTGCCAGGATAAGTAGCTTAAAGCTCAGAATATGATTAGAGCATCAGGCTCAATTGTGAGTGTACCCGGTATCCACTAAGGGATATGGGACAGTATATGACACAGCTCGGTATCCACTAAGGGATATGAGCTAGTAAAAAGGCACTCGGTCATAACGACAATAATAAATAAAAGTGAGTCTCATGTGCATTGCAATTATAATTCATATGTGTCTTTTGTATGAATGATATGATCGATATGATTATTCTAAAAGTGAGATGTGATACATTATGATTATGTAATGATGTGAATAATATGTTATGTGTAATGACGTGATGCATGAATTGAGTGAACCATCGATGATGGGTACCTCATCGAGTTCACAAAACTCACCCAAAATTGCAACGTTGTCTTTTCAGGACCGAGAGACGACTCTAGCTATTGAGGGCTCTACAGCCGATTAGACTGTGATTTGGCAAGAGAAGTCATGGCGCAAAGGTCGATCAACTGGAATTTTTGGGATGGCTTAGATAAATTGGATACCTTTTTCCTCTTTCATGTAGTACTTTTGTACTAGGTTTTGTTAACGCACATGTATTTAAGGTTGAAAGATACAATGTAGACTTTTCATTTTGAGAAATGAAATGAGGAAAGTTGGTTCTAAAAATATTGTGAGTTTCTTATGATGCTTTACAAGTGATTTTAA
>JANZLC010000029.1:6829-22561 GCA_026413385.1 Erythroxylum gracilipes
TCTGGACTTCACCAGCAATTTCTAAAAATATTCGAAGTATACAAAAATTACAAAAATTATCTTAATACAGTCCGAATCAAGCCGAAGTTTCATTAAACCAATTTACCCGAAAAATGCCATGAATGCATGCCAAAATACTTAAGCACAATTAAGCAATATTTAATTAAGCAAATAACAAACATAATTTGTACTAACTGCCTTTAATATTCTAACCCCTAATTTGGGGCGTTACATCACTTCCTTCAGAGACTTTGTAGATCCATGGCTCTAGTTTATCACAAACCATAAATCATCTCATTTGGATTTCTACAGATCACGATATCATCAAAATACTGATGTGTATTCAGTAGAATAACACCAGTTCATATCCTTTAAGAACACACTCACTATACTCGTATCAATCTTTTCACTCAATTTTTCTCATTTCATTTCAGATAGCTTTGATTCTTGGTGGAGATGTAGATAAATGTCTTACGAATCCAATGGTTTAAGAATCAGATCATTTGGATGCCTAAAGAAGAAGTTATGGCCAAAAGACTCCAACAAGTTTATGCCCTTACTTGAAAAGTATATGTCTCAATGAAAATTCTATACTTTTTCTACAGATGCCGGATTGACTTCGCTTTTGGACCATTGGAAATAAGACTTCGAGATCTACAACTTTTAAGAAGACCTAAAAGTCTAATTCTATCGTATTACTTCTGTATCATCTCACTTTTCCTTCCGTCTGCTTTTTATCGTCTACTTTTCTTCCGTCTACTTTTCATCGTCTACTTTTCTTCCGTCTGCTTTTTATCGTCTACTTTTCTTCCATCTGCTTTTCTATCGTCAGCTTTTCTTCCGTTTGCTTTCTATCGTCTGCTTTCTTCCGTCTACTTTTCTATCGTCTGCTTTCTTCCGTCTGTTTTTCTATTGTCTACTTTCTTCCGTCTGCTTTTCTTTCTTTCATTTTTTATCGTCTGCTTTTCTTCCCAGAATGTCTCCACTTATAAGGATTATAACTTTTGTCTCTGACATCCAAAATTTTTATACTATATACCGTTAGAAAGATAAAATAAATCTCTACAACTTTGCAGAAGGCAACTTTGCCAGAATCTATTTATATCAATCCCAATTTTGCCCCTAAATTCGGAAGACGAATTTTCCACTCAACATACTGCACCAATTTCTTAACTTCATGACAACTTTTGAGGCTTTTAGAGGCTGAACTGAAATTCAATGTCTACATACAAAATGTAGTCATATATCTCTAGGTTAATCCAAATAAGAATCATCTCGTTTTGACAACTAAAGAAAACGTTGTGGCTAAAAGACTGAAGCATATTTAATGAACATTTTCCAGATCACTGCCCATTTTGTTTCTAAATCTTTCCCTAACACAACTCATACCTAAAATTACCTTTTCCTACTCTATACACTCTTCATTCTTAACTTCATTTCAGATCAGTATCATCTTAAAAGAAAAACATAGTCCATGATTAATCATGAGCACTAATAACAGAACATACATATGTGTACATATTCTTCATCAACTTAGTATACATATTCATCTTCATTTTTGCTTTCATTTCACTTCTAACTTTCACCTTAATTCTTTCTATTTAAAAAATCTCTTATTCACCAAAACACCGTAGCAAATCACGAATCTATCCACTTTTCATATTCCCTACTTTACTCTCGTCTACCATTTCTTGGTTCAAAAACTTTCATTCATTAGTTCTTTACTCGTGACTAATCACCAAAATTTCTCATTCAATAGCTCTAATTTTTCACAAAAAGTTTGGGGTCTAACATATATAAAGTGAGCTATTAAATATATTTTTTCTTTTGTCTATAAGACATTATATGTGAGGAGAGACATTATATGTGAGGAGAGAACCTACTAATATAACGTTTTTAATCTTAAAAGTTAAAAGAGGTTATCCACTACTTAATTCCTTCAAATAATTCCTATAAGAGAAGATTGAAACATAAATGACCTAAAACAATTTTTTTGAAATCATGATGATCATAAGTAGAAAGCTCATATTCTTCAGTCATTGATAAACAGTTTGTTGGACAATATTGAACACAGTTTCCATAAAATATACAAATTTTGAAATAGGAATTATTTGAAGGAATTAAGTAGTGGATAACCTTTTTTAACTTTTAAGATTAAAAATCTTATATTTGTAGGTTCTCTACTCACATATAGTGTCTTATGGAAGAAATAAAAATATATATTTAACACCTTACGTAGGATATTTTGGAAGTGATAACTTAACAGATGTAATTAGTTATGTGTGTTTGTGTGTGCGTGCACATGTGCGCACTAAATGATAGTTCTCAATGACATTAAATTCTCTTTATTGACCTAATTGTATCTTTTAAATGACGTTGAATTTTCTTCATTGTTTTTTATTTTTATATGAAATTATTAATTTAAAGTTAACATATGTCTTTAACTATAACATGTCTTATGTTATAGTTAAATGTCTTTATTTTTAGCAAGATTCGAAGATCCAGATTAGGCCCACGCTTGATTGGTTCCTAAAATGAAGAATAATATCATTTGTTTGTATTGTAACAAAAATTTGAAAGGTGAGGGAATCACTAAACTAAAGAAGCATTTGATTAGGATCAAAGGTGATATGAAGCCTTGTAAAAAAGTGAGCCATGATGTTAAATGACAAATGAAAACTTTTTTTAAAGAGTATCAGCATGAGAAAGATAAAAGGTAAAGACTAAATTATGAAATTAGTAGTAAAATTTCTTTTTTTGGTGGTTAGGATGACAGTGGAGATGTTGAAAGTAATTTTCCTACCCAAAAAAAGTGAATGTTGCACCTGATGTGAAGAAAAGAAGAAGACAAATGTCTAACATTTTTGCACCATGAATAAATCCTCAAGCTTAACCTTCAATTTATAATGCCTTGTAATCTAAAGAAGTGCCTCAAAATGTGGACATGACAATGGCTAGATAGTGGTATGATTAAGGTATATCATTCAATGTTTCCTAATCTTATTAGTATCAACCTATGGTAGATGCTATTACCTTATACAATCCAGGATATTAAGCTTCTTCAATTGATAACTATAGAGGAAAACTTTTGAATAACTTTATTTATAAATAAAGAGTTATTTGGATGAAAGAAGAATGACTTGGGTAACTTATGGGTGTCCAATTATATGTGATGGTTAGACAAATAAAAAACATGAGCCTATTATCAAAACTTTTGTTTATTCAATTAAAGGGACAATTTTTTAAAGTGTATTGATGCATATGAACTTATTAGAAATGCTATTACTTTCAGATATTTGATGAAGTTGTAAATGAAGTTGGGTCATAAAATGTTGTTCAATTCATTATTGTCACTGATTCTGCTTACAAAGCAGGTGAAAAAATATTATAAAGTAGGTACAATTCTTTTTATTAGACTCTTTGTACTTCACATTACATTGAGTTAAAGTTGGAAAATATAAAAGATGTTAGATACTTTCCTATCATCGACGAAACTGTGTACAAAGCTAAAAAAAGACTAAGTTCATCTATAATCATGTATAGGTCTTGAAATTGATGAGAAAGGTTTTCACCAATAGTAGAAATTTATGTCATCCTACTATTACAAGATACTAATATCTTATCAACTTTAGTATTTTGTTCTAGTGAAGAAGAAGTTGAGGCAAATGTTTACAAATGATAAGTAGGTTGCATCTTAGTATGTCAGGTATAATACTAGAGTGAAGGTTTCTAAAATTATACTTGAAGATCATGAATTTTAGTTTTAATGCCAATTTGTTATCCTAATTTATGAGCCTTTAGTGAGAGTATTTCATCTGTCTAATAGAGATGAGAATTTAGCAATTGGTTATTTTATGATGTCATGAAGAAGGTGAATGAAGCAATCAAGGCCAATATAAATAATAGGCCTTCTTTGTATATACTGTATCTTGCAGTCATTAATAAGAGATGAAAAAGGCAACATGTTTTTTACATATAGGCATTTTTTAATCATAGTATTTATTTTAGACAAGTTTTACAAAGAAAGCTAAAGTTAATACGAGAATGTTATTAAACAATTACCTAATCTCACAAATGGAGGTTTATAAAGATGCTTCTTGTGATTTTAGGATGCCTATTACTATTTGTCAAAGAAACAAACTTAATCTAGGTATATAGTTTCACTTTTTTACTTGTAAGAAATTAATCATTATTTTATTTTTTATAAGATTACTTTTGTTATCTTACAGTTGCTTGGTGGGACTAATTCGAAAGTGGTGTTCTAGAATTGCAAAAGTTTGCAATTTGAATTTTGAGTCAATGTGTGACAACAACCGAGTATGAAAGGAATTGGAGTACATTTGAACTCATCCATTCCAAAAAAGGAATGATTGGAACACAAAAGATTAAACTACTAAGTCTTTATTCGATATAATTTAAAACTTCAAAAAGGGTATATTATTATCATTATTAAGTTGAATATAATTTCTTGTAATTTCTTAGTGATTTAATTTTATTTGTTTATTAGGATTCTTAATAAAACAAGTAGTTTTGTAGGTTCAATTACCTTAATCATTTCGATCTTTTATTGAATTAGGTTTATGAGAAACTGAGTTTGATAAATAAGAGTGATTTGGAAGATAATATTGGACGAGAAAGTATTGACATGTTAATTGGTGCAGTAAATTCAAATAATGGTGATAATGAGGCTCCTCTTAATGATGATAATTTTATATCAAATGAGAATTAAGGCTAATGCAATTTGAGCAGATATTGGATTAAATAAAGTTCTAGGTTTTTCATTTCTTCTCTTCTTTTAATTTCACTTGTACTTGATACCCATGTTAAATACTATATGCAATATAAATATAAAACTTTTAATTGTAAATATTTTTGCTTCATTTTTCACTTCTACTTGATTGTGATTTTTGGCACCAATTCTTGTTGTAATACTTATGGAGTCATGAAATTTTATTATTCTTTCTATTTGATATTTTAATATATTATATAGGATAATATATTGAAGGACTCAGAAACTATTTTATAATTTATAAAATTTAACTTAAATACTATTCAGTATAGACCAATACTAATATTTTGATACCGAAATAACGAAATTACAATGCTGCTACTTCTACAAAGTTGGAAGATTTGAAAGTATAATGAAGGTTGGGCTTGGCCAACCCAATCTCACCTTTCAGAGAATATGGATTACCGGACCCGATTCTCACCATGCCTACAAAATCCGCCGTAGAAGAAAATTACAGTCCACAAACTACAAAATCCAACCAGCACACGTTTTGTTTTCTATTTTCTACTACATAAACACTTTTCCAGAACTTTGGGATAAAATTCCCAAACGATAAAGAAGCAGACTGTCGGGAAGAAAAGGAAAACTACATTGGAACTTAGGCAATAGAGAAAAAGATGTTAAAGAAAAAAGTGATACTAAGAATGTCTAGAAACTTCGTTTGTAGAAACAGAATTTGGAGATAACCATCGGGCACTAGCAATGTGTGAAAGAAGAACACAACTACAACGGAAAATCAGTTGGACTTAGGTTCTCTATTCTATCACTGTTCCCCGACCAAAGTACTAGCATAGACCATGATGATGTGTGAGGAGGAGTGGGAAGACCAGCACCCGCATCCCAGGCCTGACCAAGACCATGACCCTTTCCTTAACTTCGATTTCCTTTCCACTTTGCCCAAACCCAAGGTAGTGCTGGTGCACCGGTATTCTACTCATTATGTTTGTTTCTTCTTTTTCTTTTTCTTAATAATTACGTGATTCTGGGTTTTTGTAGGATTTCTACAAGATTCTTGAATTGGATTACGACGCTACGGAGGACGACATTCGCTCCAACTATATACGCCTCGCTCTGGTTTTTCTCATTCCCACCCTTTTTTCCTATTACTTTTTATCTGTTGTGTCTGCTTTCAACTTTGGTTTGGTGTTCTGCTTAATCCTAATTGTTTTTTTTTTTTTTTTGTGGGGTGTGCAGAAATGGCACCCGGATAAGCAAAAAGACCAGGATAATGCCACTTCGAGGTTTCAAGAGATAAACGAGGCTTATAAGGGTCAGTTTTTTTATTTATTCCTTTCGAATTTTCTTCATCTAAAATCTTGCCTTCTTTATAGGCGATAGACAGCGAATTATCATCCTTTCGTTGGATAAGGTTGTTTCTCAGTTTGTTGATCGGAAGTCGACCCTTCAATGGTTATGTCTATACATGTGTGTGGTCATCTACTTGTTGGCTTGTTGATGATTGTACATGCTATTTATGGATTCTTTGCGAGTTTTCTTTTCTTCTTAATCGCTTGCAACAATATCGGCATTGATTTTCCATTTCAGTATTATCTTGAAATGGGACAGGAAAGTGTTTGAAACTAGAGTTGAGTTTATAGATATCCTGAAGACCACACTTCGGTTTTCTGCGAAGATTTGCACATTCTGTTTCTAGAGCTGTTGTCTTCATACGATATGCAGCTGCTATTTGTTACGATGTAATATTTTTCGTTAGTTTCAGCTAGATGAACTTTAAACGGGACTGAACAGGGATCCCCAAGTTATTACTTCCCAAAACGTACTAGATTTGTATAACTAGGATTAGCTTTTTTCTTTCCCTGAAACAAGTTGCCAGATTTTGCGTCCATAATTCAAGAACCTAAATATTTCAATTATTTGTTATTTGGATTGGCTTGACGCATACATTGGAGTGAGACTGATATAAAGTGTAGATCCAGAACACATTGGGAATCAGGAGACCATCCATTGCCTGATGATTGCTACACTTGGAGCTTAGGACCAGTGCTTGTTCTTGCCAAAGATGATAAACTTGTTTTGTTTGATGAGAAATATATGGAAAATCAGGAGACCATTCACTGCCTGATGATTACTCCACTTAGAGCTTATCTCCCTAGATCATATGATGAAAGGGCTAGTAGGGCGGCCATTTATTTGCATCTCTGATGCTTTTTCTTCGTGCATAATTGGTATTGTACTTTGGAATTCAATTCCAGCATTGATACAACCTCTCTCAAAGTTCTATGTTGTGGTTTGAGTTGGTTGTTAGTGTTGAAAGTTGTTAATAAAGACAAGAAGGTAAGGATTCTTATTGGACACTATTTCTTCAACTTGACTGAAGATCTCTATGAATGTTATGAACTCTGTATCAAACAGTTATTGTTTCCTACATTTGTTTGACTATATTGGCTGAGATTAGTTTGTGTTAGACTCTACTTGGTGTTTCTTTATTGTTCATTCTCTTATTTTCCCTGAGTGCTTCTGTTGTGGTCCTCAATATGCTTCTTTTCCCGGAGCTCAAATTCTGCGGTCATGTTGTCATTTTAGTTTTCTGGCTATGAGAGCACCAAATTTGCAGCTAAGTTGTGAACTCAGTCTATTTTTCCTGTCTAACCATTGTATTGTTTTTAACAGTTTTGAGTGATCCAGTTAGGAGGAGAGAGTATGACGACAATGGAATGCTGTACATCTACGATCATGACCTAATTGTAAAACGCTTGGTCTCTTACTTGTTTAAATATTTTCATCTGTAGTTTTATTGGTCACACGATGATTCATTCATTGTCTCCAGGAGTACCTCAACCGTTACAAGGGCCTTATTTTGACATGCAATGGTCTTGGTATGCGGCATTCCATTTGGTAAACAAGAGCAGCTATATCTAAACCCTGCAATAGTTAATATCTTTAGGCGGCACAACCATCCTGATTACCTGGCTACTAATGCAAGTTGTGCGGTTAGGTAGAGGACCAGTACGTTTTGTATGTACCTGGGAGTCATTATTGTAAATGAGTAGGAATTAATACAACTAGTGTTGCTCCAGGCTAACACTTTTGAGCGTTCTCATTTTATAATCTCACCTTTTCTGTGTTGTCTTACCAATACTTATGTAGTGCGGATTGAGTTCCCGTTTTATATGGCCAGCAGCTTGAATAATACAAGCCATCTTTGGTGGATGGATGGATGGCTCTATTTCCTGAAGAAGTCCAAGATCGTAAATATCATAAAATACTCCAGGTCCTAATACTGTTATTTAAATGAGACAAAACAACATAATTGAATAGATAGGAAGATAGTGTTTCCATAATATTTTCCAAGAGACTTTTAGATCAAGTTGTGTTACTTCCTGAAGAAATTACTTTATTAAATTATGATGTAGCATTGATGTCCCAACTCATATTGTCGCTCATGCTTCTTGTACTCTTCTCTGGCGTTTGGTGACTGCGAATTGGGCTGCAATGATTTCGAACACCTTTTGGGCCTTAGGTGATGGGAGCACAATTAAATTTTGGAAACACAGATGATTGCCGGGTGTCTCAGAGCCTTTATTGTATGTAGCTAGTGGGCCTATTCCGGATAATATGATTGATAAAACTCTCTTTTTTTGTTACTGTTGATGGAGATTGGAGGTGGGAGTATTTTTTTCAGTTGCTCCCCACTTTAATTTGCTCTTATATTGCTGCTACACTGGTGCCTTCTGCTACTTGTGGTAAGGATTCCTTTTTTTGGAGTCTGTCTTCTTTAGGTGTTTTTACTTTGAGGTTTGCGTATGATTTTCTTTATGGAAATCACATTTCTTCTCATAACTTTCCTTGGAACCTGATTTGGAAGTGGCCAGGCCCTCAAAAAATCATAATGTTTTTTTTGGCTAGCCCTCAACAATGGAGTCTTAACTAATGAGGAAAGAAAACGAAGACACTTAATTGAATCTGGGAGTTGTGATATTTGCAATGACGAACCTGAAACCCTTCTACACATTCTCCGTGATTGTCATGTGGCTGTTCAGTTTTGGCACCTTTTTATTGACTTTAATCATTTGAACTCCTTCTGGAATGCTAATCTGGAAGACTGGTTGTTATTGAATATGAAAAGCTCCCATCTCTCTCATGATCATCTTAGTTGGCCTATTGTCTTTGGCTTAGGCTGTTGGAACCTTTGGAAATGAAGGAATGACAGAGTGTTTAATTCTGGTGCTCCTTCCATTTTTCATACATTGCAGAGTACTATTTCTGAAGCCAAATTGATTCAGGATATCTTCAACAAGTTGCCTTCGAAGAATCATAGGCATTCGACTTCAAGGTTAATTTTTTGGAAATGCCCACATTCTCCTTTTCTGAAACTCAATACTGATGCTTCCTTGGCTGCCTCCACGGGGATTGCTGCAGGTGGAGGTTTGATTCATGATCATAATGGTCGTTGGAAACATGGGTTTATTTTCAAGATCGGTCGTTGTTCTATTCTTCGTGCTGAGTTGTGGGCTCTTTATTATGGTATACAACTCACTTATAATCTTGCCTATTTGGATGTTCTTGTAGAATGTGATAATGAGATTGCTGTTAAGATCTTAACCGGTGATGTTCAAGCAAATTCAGGTTGTTTGTCTCTTGTTGACATAATTATAGACTTACTAAAGCGATTCAATCATGTGAAACTCTCACATCTACAAAGAAGGGAACTTTGCTGCTGACTCTCTTTCCCATCTTACTTTTGATTTTTCTCCTGGTTTTCATGTTTTGAGGCAAGTCCCCTTAGTGTTGGTAGATGGCTTGATCATGATTTAATAAGAGTCTTTTATGTTAGGTAGTTTTATGCTTTTGTGAACTTTGCTCACTTTTCTTACAAAAAAAAAGTAGTTGAAATGAACTAATTTTAGACATAGTTCTAAGGAAATGACAAAAAGAGATTAAACTTCACAATAAAATACGAATGATGGTTCATGTTTTATTATATTTTTTGTATTAATCATGTTTTAATTTTAAAAATGATATTTCAGTAAATCTTACGAAAAAGTTTTGAAATTTATTCCACTTGCCTCCAATTTCCCAACAGTTTAAGTTATAGTTTTTAACCAATGGAAAGACATTTTAAATTATTTCCAAGAAAAAAATTAACTTTAAATTGACGAATGTTTTAGATTTTTTCCATGGTAAAGAAGTGTTGTTTACTTTAACAGGAATTGACGACTGCAATGCCAAAAATAGGTTTGGCTGCTTTAGCTGTACCCGAACAAAAATTGGTTGGAAAAGAGCTGTAATTTTGAATGAGAAGCAGCCCTGAACAGCGGAAAACACTCATTGATGTCCATTCCAAATCACCGCCCACTAAGGCCGCCTCTGGAAAGCAAAAGATCTAATTTTTCTTTTCCTTCGATACGGAAAGGGCATCAAAACCAAGCACAAAACTATCCTTTTCACGATAAAATCTTTATTATTACTATTATTTTTTATTTTTAGCATGATGGTTTTGTTGTACAATGAAACGAAAGTTTTCTTACAGTTTGAACATATCTTCAAGACAAACAAAACCTTCTGCCATCGACCATCTAGCTCGATCGAATGGATATTCCCGATTGGGCTTATGGGGTACCTTCTGTCAGTGTAATCGGGGAGCGCTTTTGTTTTCCATATCCCATGGAGTTGATTGTAAACAAGAAGGTTAAAAAACTTTCTGATGCACAGTTTGATGTGACTGATTCTTACGGAAATGTTCTTATCCAAGTTCAGGGTAGCGTCTGGAAGTTTACAGTGAAGCGAATCCTTCGCGATCCTGCCGGCTTTCCTCTGCTCACATTACGCGGAAAGGTAAAGTTTCTCTTGCGGTAAGATGAATCTGGTATTTACGCTCAAAAACTTGCATGGTCGATTATTGAAGATTCTGACGAACTATGATTAAATTTTGGAAATGTACAAGGCACTTTCATTGTGGCATAAATGGAAAGCTTATGATGGCGAGAGCTCCGACGTGAATAGTATGCTATTCACCGTCAGACAATCTCATCCCGTTCAGTTTAAGAAAGTTCTAAATGTGTTTTTGGGGAACAACCAAAAGGTCCCTGACTTTCAAGTCTCTGGATCATACACTTCTCTGTCTTTTAAAGTGTTCCAGGACCGTAGGCTTCTCGCAGAGGTACGTATATTAGTTACCATTTCGTTTTTCCAAACAAAGCAAGAAGGAGAATTTATAATGAGTTATAATGCGGGTTAATATGATATAATATTCCAGGTGAAACATAACTTCACATGGGAAAGCTTCTGCAAAGGAAAGGAAAGTTACAGGATCAAAGTTTATCCAGAAGTAGATTACGCTTTCATTGTTGCATTACTTGTAATTCTCGATGAGAATGACACTCCATGAATCAAAAATATTATACTCCTTTCTTCTCTATATTCTTTCCCCTACCACTTCGAAATTCTCTTGTAATTATATTATCAATTAGCAAAAGTTCTTCGTATCAACTTGTCAATTTTGGTTTGATCACGGTTATGACAAGGGATTAGCGGATTCATTATCAGACATCTAAAAAGCCGAAGAATGAATCTCGATTCAAACTGACAAAAAAAAGCCGGATTAAGAAAAGAAAAAAGAAAGATAATAAACAGAAAATCACAGGTCAATTTGTCTTTCTTTTTGAAATTAAATGAAATTATATTAAAAGAAAAAGTTGACATGAAAGCCATACAAAGTTGGTAGTTAAGAAGCAAAAATATAACTACTGCTCCAAGGTTCTAGGTAGAGCATTACCAAGGACAACCAGAATTATACAGCTATACGTCCCTACCCATTAAGTGGCTTGGGCTATATTCTCCAGCAGAGTTGAGGCTTAAAGATAACGACATTAGTCCAATCCCTATTTCCTTATAGCTGTAGCGCTAACTTTTTGAGTGACAATTATTAGCAAGGAGTATTTCCCTTATCCAGATAAAAAGATGGTTAGCTGCCAAGTTCTTGTCAGTTTGAGGTTTTTCATGAGCCTTGATTTTCCTTTAACTCCATATGACAATAAACACAAAAGTTAAAAGTTGTTTAGAGTACAACAGAATCATTAGCTAACTGAATCATCCAATTTTTTACGTGAAGTATAATCTGGTGCTTTTCTTTAGCAGTATAAGCAAATTAAGGGCATGATGGATCTTAGACCAGATGGATTGTAAGTATGAAACACTGAAAGAACTTGTGAGGAATTGATTAAGGTACCTCTTGGCATAGGAGGCAAAGCTAATTTGGGTTGTTCACAAATCTATCCTTGTTCTATAAAAATCCCTTAATAGCTGACCAGGAGATGGCCGAAGCTTTAGGAGCTATTGTTTTGCTCCAAATAAGCTATGACCAACTCACAGTAGGAAGATTGGGCCTGAAGGATTCTAGGTAAGACTTAGTTGTGAAGACATTAGACTTGTCCAAACTCCAAATGTGATATTCTAAAGATCCAAGATTGGGGCTGTAAGTGGAAGATTTTCCCTGATGGATGACATGTCTCTGTTCGAGTAAGACTAGGTGTGTTCAGTGACTAGAATAGTCACCCTAGAGTTCAAGGGGAGCCTTGTTCAAATGAATTCAACTCCAATATCAACTAGTAGGAACTGAGTTCACCCAATTATCCACCCATAGTCAAGTGTCCATTTCATGTCCAATGTGCATTATAATTTATGGATAAAGCGTATTTCTCAGCTTAAGCATCTCACTGAGGGGTTAAGAGTGATAACAACTTTCCTTCAAGTTCCAAAAATTATTGTTTGTAGGGTATTGGGAGTGCATCTATTTGACCCAGAAGGCCTCTTTTGTTACTAATTAGGTTCCAAGTCTATATAGTCTTCAACATTTGGTTTTTCATCTTCAAGGATATTAGTCCTAACCCTGCCTCCAGTTTGGAAAAACAAAATTATAACTAACCGACTTTAGCTCTATGTGAGTTATTTATATCATCTGTTTATAAATATCTTTCAATCAGTCATTCCAACTCTTTGATTAATCTCTTAAAGAAGGTCAAGTGAGATCCCCAGTGGGTTTGGAAATTCAAGAGTACATATTTAACCAACTGTATTTTACCTACTAGGGACATGAATTTATTTTATTAGGTAGTAACTTTCCTTTTGATTGACTCCAATAAATGAGAATATTTCGCAAGATTGTTTTCTTGGGAAATATAGGAAGTCCAAGGTAAGTAAAAGGTAAATTTCGAAGCTACATACTAGAAATTTCTTATAATAGTTATACATTGGAGACTCTAGTTGATACTATTAAGTTACTCTTCCCCAGGTTGATTTGTAGATTTGACATATTAGAGAACATCTTGAGAGAGCTTACTAAGAGCTTCAAGGAATCAAGATCATCCCCACAAAGAAATAATAACTCATCAATATAAGTTAAGGTATGGAATTTGAGCTTTTTACAATTATGATGGAACCTGAACTTGCTTATGTTGGAGATGTTGTAACCAATAATTCTAACGATTATTCCATTACAAGAATGAATAGGTAAGGGGACAAAGGATGCCCCTACCTTATTCCCCTTTTAACATGTAAGATATGGGTGGGTTCCTCATTAATTAAAGCATAAGAAGAGGTGGTAGTGATACAAGCTTCAATGTAGGAGATGAATTAAGTAAGGAATTGAAATGCATAGACGTTGTTTAACAAGAATTACCAGTCAATCGTATCAAAGGTCTTGAAAAGGTTTATCTTAGGAGAGCAACTATTTATCATAGATATGCTATTGTAATCTTTAAAGATCTCTTGAGCCAAAAGTAGATTGTCACCTATGCTTCTGCCACTTATAAAAGCTTGTCGACATGAATTAATAAGTGGAGAAAGAGCCTATTTCAATCTTTGATCAAGTATCTTGGCAATGATCTTGATCAAGTATCTTCGTCGAGTTACAATATATAAAAGATTGGATGATAATCCTAAAAGCAAGTAGGGTTGTGTTTCTTGGGAATGAGGCTAGATAATTTTTTTTATTAATTCCCTTAGAAGCCTACGCTTTTGAAGAATTCTAGGACACATTCCACCATTGATTTCCCTATCAAATTATAGCGATTTTTAGAAAATGATTGCATTAAAACCATCGTGGCTTAGGGCCTTTTCTATTTTGAAACTGAAGATCACTTCTTTGATATCAACAGGTGTTATATGTCTAATCAAAAGGTTCATAATTTTTGGGTCAAGTCCATTTTCAATAAAGGTTTTTAAGCATTAAACTAAAGAGTTGGAAGCGGATCTAGATCCTAGTAATTGATTATAATATCGTTAGCAATCTCTTTTGATTTATTTTGATCATTATGAGGGTTTCCTTGAGCATATATCAGGGTATTGATCCTATTGATGTTTCTGTGAATAAGCAAAGTGTTGAAAAAGAAACCTGTGCATTTATACCCATTTATGAGCCAATTCACTATGGATTTCTACTTAAGTAGGGAATTATAGTAGAGCAGTGTTTGGGTGTACGTATGCAGAGTCAGTCTTTCTTGCTTTATCAGCCTCTTATCATTAGAATTATTATATAGTTTTATTTCACAATGCTTGAGATATTCTTTACTAGTCTTGACTTAAGCTTTAATATTTGTAGGGACTCTATTAGAGAGCTTTGATTTCTTCTTTCACATCTTTCAACTTAGACACAAATTGACAAATGTTATAACTAGGTATTGATCTATGTATTCCTCTCCTTATTGCTTATTGGAATGGCTTGCACTAAAAAATTGTAAAATCTAAAGGTAGCTTTGATTGGGTTAGAATTAGACATACTTTTGACTTCAATGGTAGAATGATCATAACACATTGGTGACCAAACTATACAAAACTAGTGGGAAATTTGATTAGCCGACCATTGTTCACTAATACCCTATCTAAATTTTTCCTCAAGATCCAATCCCTATTTTGCTGGTTAGATTATATGGAAAATTTATCAAGGTAGTTAAGGTCGGCGATCCGTAATTGACTAGTGATTAAGCTTGTTTCATCATCAAGGTGTTCATTATTAACTCTCTTTCCTTTTACCTCATCCAAGTTAAGAATGTAGCTTTGATCTCTAATTAGTAGCCATGTGGATTGGTTGCAAGGTGCAACCATTTCAAATCATTCCAGGGAGAGTTAATTTGAAAACTCAAATTAGTAGCATATATAACATAGATAATAAATGGAATACGACATATATCTTTTGAAAATGAAGATGTCTGAATTGAACTAAACTAAGGAGTCAATTATCTTAAAAATGTAGGATTATAACCAACCATAACTCTACCATTACAGTGGTGAGTGTGGTCTGAAATGAAGCTCCAACTAGAACATAAGAATTTGAGCTCCTCATTTAACTTCCTAACTTTTATTTTAGTTTAAAAAAGGCCTATTAAAAGAGGTTTCTTCTCCAAAATGACATCTCTAATAGCTTGCTTTTCTTAGGACTATTTAGTCCTCTTGTATTCTATACCAATATAGATCTGATTAAGAGGATGGAGAGGAAACCCTCCCTTTCTTCTTACAAGTAGTCTTCCTCCTAGATCTAGAATTGAGAGGATTCATTAAGGTTGAATCTTCTTTTAAAGAACCAGTTCTAACCGAGGTAGAAGACTAAACTAGTATGGAAGTTGTTGTAGGTTTAGGGGAGTCCTAAGCATTGTTCTCCATATAAAGAATATTAGTGTTAGATAAAGGTAGGTTAGGGGGCTTTGAAATTTGAGCAAGAAATTTTGGTTCAGAAGGAGATTTAACTTACTTAGGATCATATAAGGAAGGAGCAACATTGGTTTAAATTGAGTCATATGTAACAGGAATATCATCGAGGGGTATATCTTAGGACTTGATTAATTCAACATATGTTCCAATCTTGAATACCTTCCTTGTAGATTTATATGTTTTAAACTGAGCAGGTTTCTCCAATCAATTATGATTAGATGTTAAGTCTAACACTAAAACCAAAATTTAAGGTTCTCAATGTGACATCTGAGAAGCAA
>JANZLC010000029.1:31210-43996 GCA_026413385.1 Erythroxylum gracilipes
CCTTTAATTGTCATCCAAATCACCTGAAATAATTTCTTAACTAATTCTATATATTTTATTATTATCAAAACATAAAGAAAGTTAATTTATTAACCACCATTGGTCCAACAATGAGAAATTTGTATTGATAGCAATTGCCTTGAAAGGAACTTTTATTGGATAGTCTAAAAAATGTACTGCAAAAGGAATTCTTAGAGAAAGGCCAAGTTGCCTATTCTAAAGGTAAGAGAGATACATTATAAAACCTAAGACTTAATGGAAGGGCCATGTTTTAGAACTTTATCACCATCAACATTCAAAACTCAAGGATTAGTATAGATGAGGAAAAGTTTATGGTAAATGGACAAGCAAAAGGATTCAGAAGTCTTGAAAATTTTTAGCTAATAAGGCCATTTAGAGAAGTATTTAAAAGGATATAACTAATTTATAGACCTAAACTTTCAGGACATTAGAGTACTAAAGGTGTCTTTAGGAGATTTACTATAGAAACTAGTGGATACATGAAGAATAATAAAATTAGGAAATATAAGATCAGAAGAAGGCATGTTTTCTCTTTTCCTAAGTTTAGGAAAATAGGCAAAAGACCAAAGTTGGACAAACCATACTCACAGGTTAAGTCCTTACAAGGGGAGATTAGAGAGGACTCCTTTAAGTTTTTGTTTAGAAACTCCAAGAAAACAAAGCCTAAACCGAAGAACTTACCAAAATCTACTGCTTTACAAAAGGAAGGAATTCTAAACTAGTATTGTTGTTAACAAGACAAAAGATAAACCAGTTTAGCACAATCCGAATAAATTTGACATTTTCTTCTTTAGAAACAGGACTTTTTGAAGAAATGTATATTGGACCCCATTTCTAGAGCAAAACTATCCAGAGTCATAAAAAATGAGTGGGTTTCCTTGTAAGGTTATGTCAATGTACCCGCACACGTCACCCCTTAGCCCCGTGTATGTCCGTTAACAGACATACACTGTTCACTTTCGGAAATTTGCATTTTTGACCCTCTAAATGACAAAATCTCGCTTTGGGGTCTTCATAAAAGTTGTAGATCTAAAAGTCATCTTTTAAACTGTCCAAGAATGACCTAATTTGATATCTTTAGTAAAAGTTATGTCAATTGTCCCGAAACAGGTTCAGTATGATTAAGGACAAAATCATGATTGATTCTTCTAGATATAACTTCATCCTTCAACCTCCAAATTAAGTGATTCTTGAACTAATAGATTCCTAACACATTTATCTATCTTTAAATAAAAATTTGAAGCCTTTGGTGTTGATTTGAAAAAGATTGATGGAAAGAAAATGAGGGATCGGTTGGAAGAGCATGACTTGGTTATGAATATACTTTGGTATTTTGATGATATCTTGATCTGTAGGGCTCCAAATGAGATAGTTCTGGTTTCAAATAAACTAGAGATATAGAGCTACAATTGTTCTGAAGAATTCAATTTATGATTTTGGTGTTTGGCTGGTGGGGCACGCCACCCTTGTGGGATGATGGCTAATGCGGGTAAACCCGCTCATACTTTATGACTCCAGATAGTTGGGCTCCAGAAATAGGGTCCAATAACGTAACTGTTTATAAACTTAGAATAAGATGAACATTTGAAAGAACCAGAATCTAAGCTAGGGGTTTCTTCAATTAAGCAAATAAAATCTTCCTTGATTACAAGCAAGCAAATTAAAAAGAAAACATCTTTTAATGAATTGGAACTGTGACCAAAAGGAAATATAAAGGAGTTGCATGAAGGAATCTATAAGTTAATAATTGCAAACATAAGGTTAGGTTGATAATTTATGGAATTCTTGGAAAGGGCTATTAGTTGCAAAAGGCCTTGTCTCTTCAAGGTTAAATTATATGATAGATATAACCTATCTACCTATTTAACCTATTGATTTACATTTCTAGGCCACGAATTTAGGATTTAGGGGCTAGAAACAAAGCAATTTTTAGAGGAAATTTTGACTTAATTACTTCCCTCTAATTAGGGAGTGATGAGTGTGAAGAATTAATAGGTAGAGGAGTCTTAATAGTGAGAGGCAGATCGTATTTATGGTCAAAATGAGGAAAGCCTTCTACAGTACTAAAAATAGGAATTAAAATGTTAGAGTTAGTGGTTTAAAGAGAATTGGAATTTTATAAATCTTTATGTAATCCTGAAGTTTGGAAAATGCTCAAATGGAATAGAAGCTACTTCAATCTAAACGGTCTACAAAAAGAATTAAAGCTAGAAGAAATCAAAGGGATTTTTTAGGAAAGTACCAGAATTAGAAACATACATCTATGACATTCATTTTAGTAGTCTGTTAAAGAAGAGAAAGAAGCATGGCGGGAAGAAGCCATGGTTGTAGAAGTCACAAGAAGAAATTGAAGTTAGAAAAAAGAACCGTTTGAGAGCTAAAGTGGGAAGTGAAAAGGTAATGAGGAGATTTTATAATGACAAAACGATTGAATTTTAAAAGAATAACAAGAGGTTGAAATTTAAAGAGATTTTCTATCTTCTGTAACTGATAAAGAGTAGTGATTTCAAATTTGAAAGATTTTAATGCAATGTGTGGATTTGACGTTTCTTGTATGTAAAAGATTATTTAGGATTTAGGAGTCTCCTCACAAATAAGGTTACTTAGCCTAGCTTAAGAATTCGGTTTGGAACCCGTGAAACCATTAAGATGGAATTCAAAATGTAGATTATAAAAGACTAGGGGAGTTTCTAAACCATATTTTTAGTTTGCTCAAACGAATACATGTGAGGGGTAATTGTTAATAGTTTAAAATAAATTAACTTATATGATCCAAAAGGTCATGAAGTTAGCCCGAAATGGAAACACAATAAATATTTAACCAAAAAATTCAAGGATAATGAAAAAAATTAGGGATGTGTGAAGAAATGTCCTAAATTTGTGAAAGTCCAAGACGTGAAAGTTAAGAAAACGGTGGAAGATAATTAATAAAAACATGACTAAATGGCAAAAAATTAAGAAGTTACTTTAGGCTTAATTCTAGAATATATAAGTTAAAGAAATAGAAATATGTGGTTAGCTAAAATGTAAAAAAGTGGAAATTCATTAGCACCATGATAACGAAGGAGATACCATAAACAACCCAACACAATCATATTACTAAAAAAAAATCTTTATAGGAAACAATCAACCAATTTCAAAACACTTTGTTTTTTTTAAAAAAAAATGCAAAACACTTTGTTATTTTCAACTTTTTTTATATTGCAAATCTACCTATCTTTTATTAAATTCAATTTTTTACTCGTAATTTCCTTTTACAATAATCAAATTACTTTCTTCACCTCAAATTTTTATTTAAACATATATTAGCCTTTTTGGTAGTTTAAAACTCTCCTTTTAAAAAATTTTAAAGCTCACTTATATTATTGATAAAAAAAATTAGGTACAAATTTTGAGAGAAATTTTAGACACGTAGTAATAAAAAGAACATAGAAATTAGTATTTATATTATCTTCATTATTGTCTTTAGCGGTGTTTTAAAACCTATATCGGTCATCGAATCAGAGGTCTTATTGGTCACCGGTTTGACTGGTTCGATCGGTTCAACCGCCGGTCGAACCGGTGTGACATCATAATTATGCAATAATTATATTTTAATTATATATAATATTAAAAATATTAAAAAATACCAAAAATACCAAAAAATAAAAAAAATGATGAACCAGTGGTCGGACCGATTCAGACTGCTTCAATTACATACCGATTTTTTAGGTTAAACCGAAACAATCAACTGACCAATCACCTATTAAACTGATCGATCCAGTCCGATTTTGAGAACACAAATTTTTAGTGAATTTTAAAACCATGTCACCTCGAACGATAAATAAGAAATGAATTTAACAACTGTAAAGATAGATTCTAAGCAACTTTATAGTCATTGACCACAACTGCTTTGTCATTAATTAGCAATATTATGATTATTATCGATTTCTCACTCCTTGTATTATATACACTTTTGGCTACCTGCCCCATACAAGTGAAAAGAGCCACACTGTCAGACAGTAGGCGTTTCGAAGATGTATTTACTTTCGTACCCCTCACCCATTTTCATATATATAGAAATTAATAAATAAAATTCTCCAACATCAAAAAACCTCGCACTCCTTCTCTCGACCAACAAGAAGTGAGAAAGAAATCAAATGGCGGCGACAATCCCCGATAACCTCACCAGAGACCAATACGTGTACTTAGCCAAGCTCGCCGAGCAAGCAGAGAGATACGAAGAGATGGTTCAGTTCATGCAGAAGTTGGTCGTCGGCTCGACGCCGGCCGCAGAGCTCACCGTCGAAGAGCGGAACCTCCTCTCTGTCGCGTACAAGAACGTCATCGGCTCTCTACGTGCGGCGTGGCGAATCGTGTCGTCGATTGAGCAGAAGGAAGAAGGTAGAAAGAACGAAGAGCATGTGACTCTGGTGAAGGAGTACAGATCTAAGGTTGAGAACGAGCTCTCCGATGTTTGTGCGAGTATATTGAAGTTGCTTGACTCGAATCTGATTCCGTCTGCGACGGCGAGTGAATCGAAGGTATTTTATTTGAAGATGAAAGGTGATTATCATAGGTATTTGGCAGAGTTTAAGGTTGGTGATGAGAGAAAAGCTGCTGCTGAAGACACTATGTTGTCTTACAAGGCCGCTCAGGTATCGTGTTATTGAAATCGAGGTCTGTTGTGTTGTTTTGTTGGGGAATTAAGATTCGCGGTGAAAGATCTGA
The DNA here is from genome assembly GCA_026413385.1 of Erythroxylum gracilipes. Lineage (NCBI taxonomy): Eukaryota > Viridiplantae > Streptophyta > Magnoliopsida > Malpighiales > Erythroxylaceae > Erythroxylum > Erythroxylum gracilipes. Next base: position 35,942 of record JANZLC010000029.1, read on the forward strand.
ATTTTAGGGATCTGATTTTAGAGTTGCTCTTAGTATTGATTGATTGGATTTGTGGTTTTGAAATTTAGGGTTTTTGCTTTTGATTATCTAAAGTGGTCTGACTATTGCGATTTTGAAGGACATTGCACTGGCAGATCTTGCTCCGACTCATCCCATAAGATTGGGATTGGCTCTCAACTTTTCAGTGTTCTACTATGAGATTCTCAATCAATCTGACAAAGCTTGTAGTATGGCAAAAGAGGTGCGCCTTATTTATACTTTTTTCGTGTTTATCACTCTTTTGTTCTTTTCTGTTTTTATCTTTTTCCGTTCATTTCAAGAAAACCAGGAATTGCTTGTTTGCTGTAGAACTTGTGTCTAGTCTACTTTTTTGTCATTCGGAACATAGAACTCTTAGATAGTTATTGATGTCTCCGTCTGCATGTGCATAGGTTGTTTGCCTTAACTCTGAAAGCTCGCAGATATTTGAAATATTTTTGTGAAGATTGTTTCTAATATTCTACCATCGCTGCAGAATTGGGGTCGAGAGGATAATTGTTACCCTAAATATGATGTACTATATAGATCATTCTACAGTAGTATTTCCTGTAGGACCCTCAAGTTCTGACCTTTCCATGAGATTCATGTTTGCTTTGGGTTTGGATTTCAAAAAGGATCATTGTGGCTTAAATATTTGTAACTTTCTCAATGCTCTTCCATGGAGTTGCGCATGTAGTTGGACCTCCATCGTCAGCTATCATGTCATTTGGGATTGACCAATCTTTTTGCACAGGCGTTTGAGGAAGCCATTGCAGAGCTAGACACGTTGGGAGAAGAATCATACAAGGACAGCACTCTAATCATGCAGTTACTGAGGGATAACCTCACTCTTTGGACTTCAGATGTCCAGGTGGTTCTTTTGGATTTTGGTCAAGTAGTATTTCTGCCAAAATTGGGGTGTTCTAACTTTTAACCTTGGCTTTCATGCAGGATCAGTTAGATGAGCCCTAAAAGGCATCAGTTGGCAGGTCCTAGTCTTCTTTCGTAGGAGGTGGGCTTTGAATGTCATTAATTTGTCCTGATTATAAGTGTGTTAATTTAAAGAAGAAAATCCTTGTCTTTTCTTTTTGGACCAAGATTGTTTTTCTTTTAAATTTGAAATGTACTGGAAAGGCCTTGCAATTATTTTGCCTAAAGTTTTAAAAATTAGACCAAAATCAAACTGTAAGATAAAATATTGTATGATTAACTAAAATTAAAGATTTAAAATATACTTGAGAGTGGTTAAAAATATTAAATTAGAATTAATTGATTTGTTTTAATTTATAAAAATTTTAGTAATTTACCAAAATAGCTAATTAATTAACAAATAAAATAATTTTTAATAATAAGAGTTATTAAAAGAATTGAATCAAAAAATTAAAAATTAAATTAATTGTTGATTATTTTAGTAAAAATTAATTGATTATTTTGGTTATAAAAACAATTAGTTTACAAAAATGCTAGATTAATTATTTCCTGATTGAATCAATTTATTTTTTAATTATTGATTATTTTAGTAAAATATGGTCATAAATTGAGGAACTTTTAAGAAAATAAAAACAGGATTAGGAAAACATTTTCCTTAAATCATGTTTCCTTATACTAGTCTAGGCCCATGAAAAGTATCCTTTTTTACTATGCTTTATATTGATAATGTTAATAATATTTTGCAATAAATCATTTATCAACATACGCTACAAATTCCTTTTATTAATTACAATTGTAAACTACTTGAATAATACGTTTGATTATTATAATATTACAATCTCATCTTACTATTTGTGGCAATGAAATTTAATTTCTGATAATAGAGAGGGAAGCATGTTTACCAGAGTTAAAAAGTTATTTGGCAATAATTGCACGAATAATCATTCATTGCCAAATCATGAATGAGTAAGAGCACAGACCAAAAGGCACCTCACATGCACAAACATTAATAGGCTAAAAACAACAACGGACATAAGCAACTTTCATTCTAAAAGCCAGAAGGCATCCAACCTTTTTTGTTTTTTGAAAAAGCAAAAGAATTAAATTACGAAGATGAACGTCTTTACAAGAGAAAAATAATAACAAAAGCAACATCGTTAGCTAACTAAAACGACGTAGCTTTAGGAAACAACTTATACACACCATAGAAGAAAGAGCTACAAAAAAGGAAATTTTGTTACAAATCTTGAAACATCTAGAGATGGAATTCCCACCCTACTCCTCTTCGAAGTCCGATTCCATGTAATGTTTATGGGGAAATCGAATCCTTGAATCGTCCTCTTCCTTTGAGCTCTTAGCTCCTTTGATTTCTGTTGAAAATGTTATTAAACCCTGCAATATTATTGCCTCTGGTACAAAATTCTTCAATCATTTACTTAACCAGGTATTCCAATATTCTTTACTTTTGTCTGTTCTACCTAACAATTTTAGTGGTTTTACTAACATGAAGAAGTCCTTCGTCTAGACTAAGCCTCTAAAAGGGAATACCCAAATTAGGGATTCCATCATCCTACTCCTCTCCAAGGGGCAAACAATGTCCACCCACTCATAAGATAAGCCTTAAAATTTTGTTGATGCTTAGAAATAATTCTTCCTGTCTCTGATGAATTTCATCATAGTTCTCCCCACAGAGATGGATTCTCCTGACTACACCACTTTGCTCAGCTTACCTGTTTATTATGCAAGTGGTTTCTTGCTTTTGATTATTACTGATTGATTGCACTAGTTAATTCTCCACAAGGCTAATAGGTTAGGATTTACTCTGTTTGATCCTCAGATACAAAGTAATTGCTCCCTAATTCAAAAAATTAAGGAGAACAAAATCTCATCCCTAGTGCGAACCTTACTTTGAAATCTCCTTAAGTTCTGCTCTCTCCATAGTTCTTTGAAAGTTGTAGCTAAAGAAATGATAAAAAAAAAAAACCATCTTACTAGACGAGGGAGAACCTTTCATCTTTAGGAGCTTTTCAAGAACATCCATAATCTTACCACCCATACTAGGTTGCAGGCAGAGGTTTGTATTCTGCTCCAAATGAATTTAGAAAGATTAAAGGAAAAAAAAGATAGTCATTAGACTCCACCTCTCATCCACATAGAATGTAAGCAGTTTATTAGCTATGTAAGGCATTCTATATAGTGTTCTCAATTTATCCAAAGTAGCCAACCATAATATGAAAGAGTAATTGGGAATGAGAGCTTCAAGCCATACAATTGAGGATCATTCAACCTTAGAGATTTTAGGGACCACCCAATCCCTAAATCTTAAAGAATTAAAGATACCTAGGGGTTGTTTGAGGCATTGATAAGAATCCTTGCTTCCAACATTAGAGATGTAATTAGGAAGGAGATACCGCAATTCCAAAGAGAAATTACCCCACTGTCCCCTTATTAGAAAAGAGTCAACCTTAGAGTGGACGGGGATTGAGTTCCAACTAACCACATCTTAAGGAATTTTCATTAGGGGGCCTCGACCCATCCAATTATCAAACCAAAAGGAAGCCTTTTCCCCATTACCAATCTTACATAACACAGTTGGTTACAATATGGCCCTTAGCTTAAGCAATCAAGTAAGGAACCAAGAAAAGGAGGTTTTAATTAGAATGACACAGATATCGTTCCCCTTAAGGACATAGGTGTCAAACCATTTAATCCACTGTGATTCCTTCTCCAACAAATAATTCCATAACTTTTTGATCAATATAACTTTGTTAGTAATGCCAATGGAGATTAGCCCCAGACCTCTTTCTTCTTTTCTTTTGCAAACTTGAGTCTACTTCACTTTGGGATGGTGTCTCTCAATATTGAGATTTCCCCAAAAGAATCTTCTAAATAATTTCTCCAAGGTCTTAATAACTCCTTTTGTAAGAAACAAGTTAAAGGACCAATAAATGTGGAAGGAATTTAGTACAGATTTTATAAGTTGCAATTGACCCCCAAAGGATAAGGTCTTATTCACCCACATGTTCAATCTTCTTTGTATCTTCTTAACCAGAGGATAGCATTTTAAAAAGTGAATCCTTCTAGTTGCTATTAGGGGACCCAAATAAAACAGTGGAGCTACCTTTCTAGCCATACATGTGATTTAGGAAATTCTCTCCTCCAACTGATTTGCACTCGAGGCTAAGATGAAATGGCTCTTTTGAAATTATTCTCCAAACTTGAGAGCTCTTTAAATTCCAAAAGAGTAGAAAAAAGTAATTCCACTGATTTACAGTGAGCCTTAGAGAAGAGTAGAAGATAATATGTAAAGCATAAGTTAATAAGCTACACCCTTTTGCATTTACTATGGAATTTGAAGTGTTTATTCTTCCTCACATTATAAAGAAGCGTCTGAGTAAGAACCTCCATAAATAAATTAAAAAGATAAGGGGATAGAGGGTTCCCTTGTTCTAGTCCTATAGCATTCTTAAATACACCAGTGGGTTCACCATTAATCAAGACTAAGAAGGAGGGGGAAGTTATACAAGCCTCAATCCATTTAATAAAACCATAAGGAATCCCAAAGTATCCAAGATTTGTTATATGAAACCCCATTCAACACAATCAAAAGCCTTCCCAAAATCAACTTTGATGACACAATTGGGGGAGAGTTTTTTCTCTGATAACCTTTCATAAGCTCTTGAACAAATGATACATTATCACCAATCATTGTGCTTTGCATAAAAGCAGTTTGATTATCTGAGATAAGAATGTTCAACACTAGCTTCAGTCTATTAGCTAGAATTTTAGAAATCACCTTGTAGAGGAAATTAGAGCATGCAATAGTCATAAAATCCTTGAAAGATGTAGGATTAGATCTCTTAGGAGTTACGCAGATGTGAATCCTGTTTAACTATTTAAGACAAATGGTTGTAAAGAGGAATTCCTTAATAGCTCTTTTCACCATAGGACCATAATCCCTCCAAGTCTTCTGAAGAAGAAGCCATTAAACCGTCCGGGCCTTGGGATTTATTATGATTTATCTGAAGGACTACTTATATTTCTTTATCACCAATGGGCTTACTGAGTAAGTCAGATGCGTAATTCTCTCTTTTATAAATGATAGTAACAAGGGAGATTTTAATGAAGTTGAGTGGCCATAGAATCTCCTAAAATGTTCATCCGCATCAGCAAGAAACCCTTCTGTTTAGAGATTGTAGAGCCATTAGGCAAGGTTGGTGAAAAAAAAAATTATTAGCATTCCTTCTAGCCATTATAGGGTCGAAGAAGAATTTAGAACACCTTTCACCCTTTTGAGCTAATTAACTTTGGCTCTCTGTTCTAAGAGGCTTAAATGGTCCTTATTAGAAAATAGATAACTTCTCATCATTTCTCACTCCTTATGTAGCAAGAGATCATTTCTTCCTTACTAACTCCCCCTGAACAAATGAGAGCTCCTTCTTGGCCCATTCAACAGCTTGTTGAGTGGTTGAACCTTTTTTTTCTTTAGGATTTTCATTTCTAATTTAATTGCCTTAATTTGTTGGACACAAATGTATTGATGTGGGCCCACCACTGGTGATATTAAACTCCTTTGTAGAGCTTACTAAAAGCTTCTATCCTCCACCAAGAGATTGTTAAACTTAAAAGGTCTCCTTCTTATAGAATTCTAAATAAGATTCTCCACAAGGATAGGAGAGTGATTTGAGAATAATAGATCTAAAATGGTTGCCACATTATTAGGAAACTGAGCAATCCAGTCTTTGATTATCCAAGAAGCGATCCAAAGTTCTTCTCAAAGTCTATCATCCACCCTATTTATTAGGCCACGTGTAGCTTTGAGACTTTAGATCAAATAAGCCTCCCCTACACACTCACTAAAATCAGGGGAGAATTTTTTCAAACTGAAGTGGTCACCTGATTTAGTTCTATATAATGTTGAGTTGAAGTCCCCACACAATAACCAAGGGTCATTCACTCTTTTATGAAATTCCAAAAGATTGTTTCATAACTTCTTTTTTTTAAAGCATGATTAGCACCGTAAATAACTGAAGAGAAGATCTCAATTTTTTCCTAAATGAATTTCCATTTCAAATGAATCACTTGCATTTCGATCTTTAAAACTTCAACATCTACCAATATAGGATCATACCATATAATAATCCTACCAAGATTATGGGCTTGGTGATTGGAGATAAATTTCTACCTTGCACCCAGTTTATTCAGAACCTTAATATTTTCATATTTGTTTTCTGAAAGAGAAAAAATACATGGATCAATATTAATGAAAAAATCCCTCAAAGCTGCTAGCTTTTTTGGGCAATTAATCTCCCTTATGTTCCATGTAAGAACTTTCATTAATCAGAGAGTTTAATGGAGCCTTTACCTTTGCTCCTCCTAGATCTCCTTTTAGTCACCGATTTAAATTCCTGAATTAATGTTATATCTTCCCCATTAACACTTGAGGAAGGAATGCAATCATACAATCATACAGTCAGGAACATAGACATGCCAACTTCATCTAGCACGATGATGATAAACTTACCAATTGCTTATGCCAAGATGGGGTTTGTCTTCAAATTCTCAATCAATTTCTTGTATTATTTTTCAGCCATCTGGGCCACCAGTGATGGCCATAGAAATAACTTCTAAGCATAACAACTGGAAATATATTGCATATGTGCTACAAACAAATTTGGACTTATAAACATGTTTGTGCTGTATTTTTAATAGCACAACCATCTGAAGATGAGGCAGTTATTCCTTCATTTTCCCATATCAAATAGAAGTCACGTCTTTAATCATTGTTAACTCTTAAGTATGACCTTCACATGCTACACATATAAAGTTCCATTTTTTGGTTATCAACTTGACAATGAGCAGGGAAGCAACTGGGTATACTACCTGCTCTCAAAAGGCTGGGATAGCCAGTCGATCAAACAATTGCGTCGTTAAATTATAAACTGGATTTCCCATCAGTTAAATACAAGTCATCTGTCTTGATTCAACACGTACACACCCCGATCAAAATTGAATTAGAATTGGCTTAGTTAGATATGTTTAAATCCCACTGTTGTTCTTGTCGGAGAGTAGTCCTTAGTCGCGATCAACCAAGCTCAAGCACGCAAACCACAAAAGTTTATCAAATTTGGGGGAGAATCAAAACAAAATAAACCGATAATTAGTACATAGATGTTTGCGTCCTAAATGGGTTCCACAAAATAACTAGACATATGAGCATATCCACACGAAAGAAGTAACCCCACTCCTTGTCATAAAATGAAGGTCACATTTTCCTATATCTCATGTACATATCGTCTCAGCGTAGTTGTTCATAGTGTTCATGCCTAGTTAGATGTCTCTGTTACGTATATTGGTCCAATATAAACGATACACATACTCGCTCCCAATTAGGCAATAGACAAAACTAGAACTGAAAGCCTCTATATATGAAGGAGAGAATCTACAAGCAAAGTCTTGAGGAATGAGAACTATGTCTACACATACTGTTAGTTGCTCTTTGACAATGCTATCTGCTAACTTTTCTGTCTGCGTACACAATTAAGGACTTAATTAAGCTTCAATACAATTAATCATTCATAATAAAGTATTGGCGTTTCAAAATTACTCTAATAACAATAAAAAAAATAGAATGTTAGTCCGAATAAAAATCCCTTGTAACATTCTAAACATAAAACCAAACGACAAATGGAGGACAATGTCTCGTCTCTCAACAATAGATAGAAGAATTTATTAGAAAAACAATTTTTGTCATAGTCACTAACTAGCTTAGATTAAGTGTTGTCTATTAAGGACAAAGGCAGTGACATAGACGACAAAATTAGGTTAAGGGTTGTCATTTCCTTCCATTCTGATAGCCTTAGATATTGTGAGATCGAGACACAATCATATCAAACTTGCACTGAAATAAATAAAAAAATTTCATAACATTTTTTGAGAAAAAGATCATTTTAATTTTATAATATAATTAACATAAACAATAAAATTACTCTTTCTTACACAAGTTTAATTGTCCTTTCAACATTTGATTATTAAATAAGTTATTAAAAATGAAGTGATTTGAAGCCTGAGAGAGATTTAAGGAATTACAAAGGAGCTGCCCCCCCC
>JANZLC010000029.1:44096-68546 GCA_026413385.1 Erythroxylum gracilipes
CGTAGAGGGGTTAATCCTAATTGCTACTTGTGGTTACCAAAATTGAACGTCAGATTTTGTTAACCTAGCAGTTGAATGAATTAATTCCTAGTTGCGCACCTAGAAACTAACAGATCCAATTAAAAAGATAAATCTGAAATTATCCAATGTTTATTAACAATATGAAAAATATCCAGAAAATCTCACCATAATAATATGTCACATGGATCCCTTAACCAAGGCAAGAAAATTAACTACTCATAATTAAATTGAAATCAAAAGAAAACAACAAAAGAAATTGTCTCCATAACTGGTCTTTTAATAAAAGGAATGAAAATAACAAGTGTATTGTGCAGGAATTAAAAACAAGAAAACCAGAATTGCAATAACCCAAAAATCCCTAAGCCTATGCAACGACTACTTGAACTTGTAAGAGAAACGTGAACCAGGAACTTGAACCAATAGAGGGATACGGCAGCCTAAGGAGAGGAGAACGCAATTGCAAAATAATAAGTTGATATGCGGCAATGTGCGGCAGACTAAGATGAAAGAATACGATGGAAACTGTTGAATAATAAGAAACCAGAAGAAAAGCAAGACGCGGAAACCAAGGAGATGAGAACAACGAAGTCACTGCTGTAAAAGAAATTCAGAAATCGTAAACTAACAACAAGAAGGACGCGGCAACGATGAAAGTGCTACTGGAATTTTTGACAGAAATAATCAAAGATAGATGTGCGGCACTGCTGGAGGAAAAATAGAGAACACGATGATGATCTAACCTAATCTACCCTAATCTAATCTATGACTCTAGAAGAGAATACGCTCCTTTTTGCAAACCCTAAGCTCCATAAATAGATGTGCGGCAATCATAAGCTCTCCTCTTTGAATTGAATCTCTCCCTTTATTTTGATTAGATTTTATCCCAATTAGATAATCTTCTAGTTTAGGTGGGAAACTTCTTGAAAAGGAGTCCAGCAGATCTTGAAAAATTGTGTCCTAATTGGATTCCAATCCTGGAAATTCTGCAGATTTGATATTCTGATCTTAAGCGTACCCACGCCTAATCTTTGAATTTCGACCAAACTGTAATTTTCGAACTTCTAGCCATATTTTTCCTCTTTTTGATCCTTTTTCGTCTTTTTGGTATTGACAGCCACCTGTGAACATTTAACAATTAATTCCGTCAATTTATAAATACCAATTTCACAAATCAATAAATATTAAGTCCAAAAGATATGTATTATAATTGACTTATCAGTAATTTCCTCGTCATGTGATTCCTTTGAGATTGCCTGTGCTCCTACAGAGGCTATTGGGTATGGAGAGTGTCTTATCGCTGTCTTGCCCTTTCATGGTATTAATAATTGAACTGTCTAGTCTATCTCCTGAATCTTGAAATGATTACTCAAGAAGTTAGAAAATAAATGCAGATTGTTTTCCTCCTTTTCATCAGGTACATCTCTATTGCGATTAGAAGATGAGTTGTGTCATGTACCTAATATTTTTAGTCAGATTGATTACTGTAGATGAAAAATATATAGTCTAATAGATTTTAATACTTGCGCAGTATTTGCGCTATCGATTTTGATCAATGCCTATAGTGATAATTTATGTAATGCCAACTTAACTTCCAAAGTTGAGAAACTAATATGCCAATTTATTTTGCTACATCAAGAAAGCAAGATTCGCAATTTCACACACATGACGCTTACTTTGCATCTAAACCTTACAAGAAATAGGAATCATTCATGGTTGCCCAAGGAATGAAGAGAAGTTTTCTAGGCAATAGTAAGATGAACAATTTCTCTAAATTCCAGCTTACTAGTTTCAGTGTATAAGGTTCTATATTTGTTGGTGACTATAATCTAAGCATAATGCATTACAAAAATATCAAGTAAAAGAAAAAGAACTGAAATCATTTTTTCAAAGAACAAACATTTCATCAAACACCTTACATACATCAAAAATCATCCTAACATCACAACCAAAATCACGTCTTGTCCCTTCTACCATTAACATTTATACCTTAAAGTTATTTTTCAATCACAAAATACACAAATAAAAGAAAGTAATCAAATACCCAATTAACTTTCATCCAATATACAAAAAAACGCATGACAGTGGTTGCAAAAATACGTCTACCAAAGGACACGATGACAATGGCCGGAGAAGACAACACCGACTAGCAGAAGAGGAGTCCACAATAGAGAGAACAGAGAGAAAAAAATCGGACGGTAGGAGACATAGCAAGATTTGGTCCTACCGATTGCGAGGACTTTGATGATTCCTTGTCCAAAATAACACAAATAGGTTCATTACGGGACTATCAAAAGGAGTTTGAGAGGTTAGGTAATAGAGTGCAAGGATGGACACAAAAAGCTTTGGTGGGCATATTCATGGGGGGCCTAAAGCCTGACATTGCTGATGACATTAGGATGTTCAAACCAAAATCTCTAAAAGATGCCATTAGCTTTGCTCGGATGTGGGATGAGTAGCTAAATCATCAACGCCAACTTACACACCATGTCAGCCGATTCACGGTAGATTAATCATCACCTTCAACAAAGTTCAAACCCGCATCACCTATGAAGCGACTTACTTGGGACGAAGTGCAAAAGCGAAGGGCTCAGGGATTGTGTTTTAATTGCAATGAGAAATTTGCCCCAGGACATCATTGCAAGGGACCTCAACTCCTGGTACTAGAATGCGGTGATGAAAGCTTAGATAAGGAGGGGCAAAACAACTCAACGGCATATCAACCGCTCACAGGATAATTTTTTCAATCTTAACCTTGAGGATAAGGTTATTGTCGGAGGGGGTGGTATTGATAAGCCAAAGAACCAAGCATGATTTGCTTGGATATTTACGTGAAAGGCAGTACAGGCAACATGGAAATTATGGTTCAAGCGTTGTTATTTTATCGCTAGTTGTTTGCTTAAGAATATGAGTAGTTGTTATTTTAAGTAGTCTTGCAGTTGTGATCCAATCTCTTAGAGACATGACCTAAGAAGTAGGAAAGTAGTTGAGTTCTTGTGTTTTTAAATCTCCGTTCAGTCATCAATGAAAAGGAAGTTATTTTCAGTGAGAAAACTTTCGTGTTTTATTCTCACCGTAAGTAGAATATTGTTCTTGGCTCTGACTGGGACCTATCACCCCCCCCTCCACCCACCTGCATCTTCTTCATTTTCTTTTACCTTAAAACGCTAATGCCGAAGTAGATGATGACATTTACAAGAAAATTTACTGACGGAAATTTTCCGTAGGTAAACTCAAAACTTTTTTATTCCGCCAATAATTTCCACCTTCTTTACCGACGGACATTTTCTACCATCGTTAAAATCCTTCGCAAATTTTGTCGTAATGATTTTCTTCTATATTTACCGACAAATATTATTGCTGCTAAACAAAATTTTTCCTATCAATTTTACCGACAGAAATTGATTTTTTGTCGGTAATTTGCAACAGTTTATTTTTTGTTGGTAATTTTCCATCTCTAATTCCTGCTTTTCTGGTAGTGATATTCTTTTGTTTTGTTTTTGATCTTTCAAGTTGTATCCCAAGAAAAGATAGAATCTTTAAGTTCTATCTAATTGCTTCTTGTTTTGACAGTGTAATGATTTGGCTTTTGCCTTCATTAATATTATTCATGATATGGGGCCCATCACTAAAGGATTATAATTGTCATGAGAAAAAAATATTTGCTACCTTAAAAAGAGTTGATGGAATATATGTAAATGTAATACTCATTTATCATCTAGAGATTTATAAAGTGGTCTGAGTTAAGCTATGGATGTCTCATCTCAACTTCTTTAGTATTAAAAAGGCTTGATCATTGATATATTGTTTGGATAAGATTAACTTTTGATGAGTATATTTAATATAAATTTTGAAAATTTTATATTGTAATATACAAATTTTAAATATGAAGAGCGTCCTACTCTCAAGGATGTATATTTGATTTTGGTAATAGTGTTATTTATCTATTAATTTAGGACTTTCTCTATATTTATTATATATTTTATGGTATTTTTATTTTAATAAAGTTTTTGATATTAAGATGATAAATTAAAAACCTTCTTATATCAAGGATATGAAGCATAGAAGTTAAATCTACCAAAGGGTTCTCCTAACATATTTAACTGCTAGATCTCCATCTAGATGCCTCTCTACTTATAAGAGATTTCTTAGACTTTTGTATTCTAGTAGCTTTCTATATCATGTTCATCTTATTTTAAATAATAGAAAAGTTTGCAGAAAAATATATCGATAGTCTTTGAAATATGAAAGAAAAATTAGAGCATCTTTTATATATTGGACAAGATACCGCCATAAATTGAGTAGGAAATACTTATGGTATTTTATCTTTTTTTAATTATTTTAAATCTAATTTCCATAGTCCCATCTAGGGATGGCAGTGGGTTTTCAACCCGATTAATATCCGTACTACCCGACCTAATAGATTTTGATATGGGTAGTAAATCGTAAAAACCGACGGATATGGATATGGATATGGATATGGATATGGGTTGAGTCATAAAAAATAGATATGGATATGGGTAGAGTAAAACCCGAACCGACCCCTACCCATTGCCATCCCTAGTGACGGGGGATTTCTCATCCTTTACTCATGCTGGTTTCCTTATTTTTATTGTCTTTGTTGCGCCAAGTTTAATATGTGATTAGTATATAAGATTATTAGGGCTTAGAAACATATTTTTACAAAGTTATTTTGTTGGGTGGTTATATTGGGGAATTAATAGTTGTCAATATGGTGAGGGCATTGAATTGTTCTGATATTGAGGATGATGGGGATAATCTTTAACATAAGCTACTTGGGGAGTAAAAGGCATAAGTAGTAGAGGCATACAAAGGTAGATAGATATAAGGAAACTGCAGATAAGGTATATTATTGGGAATCTTTGATTCTAAGATTTGGGTTGGTATTACTAATTTGTTTCTTTTTTAATCGAATTCACTTCTCCGTGATGAGTTTCTTATTTATTTTTGTTCTTTTTTTACAAAAACTTTCTAGCAAGCTCTTACACTTATACTTCTGTCTTACCTTTTCAAATGACACCATGCAACATTTCATATTGTCTAACCAATTCATTGAGAGAGAGATTTGAGAAATGTCTTCCGATTTTTTACCTCGTGATCTTAACCAATGTTTTAAAAATTGAACCGTTTCGATCGATTTAATAGTTAAAACTTTGAATTGACTAATTTTTTGTTTTGGTTTTTAATTTTTTAATTTGATTTAGTTTAATAATTTTGTTGTTAAAAATCGATCAGATTATTAATTAATCGACTAGTTTTTGTAAACTAATCAATTTTTATAAACAAAAATAACTCTTTTTTAATTAAACTTTAAATTTTTTATAACTAAAGACATTCTTTTTCAATAATTTATCAAATTCTTCAATTTTATTTAATATTTAACTTATTTATAGATGTCTAATACCGGTTGAATCTTTTAAACCTTAAATCTTTTATCTTCCCAGTTTAACTTCCTATTTGATTTTGAAAAAATAGTTCCTAATTCCACATCTCATTTCCTAAATACCTTTGATTCTGCCACGTGTACAGTATCAGATCCGTATCCAATGGTGAACTCTTGTTGTTAGGAGCACCAGACCCAAAGGACTATTATGGGCTTGGATATTGGATTTGTCGGTCAAGAATCAATCGCTAGGCCTTTAAATTTTTCATGACTTGTAATGGTAGTTGGAGTATGCTCAGCCAACTACAAGGCTGTTCGGTTTTTGGGTAGAACTACAAGGTTGTTGTTTCGCCACATTTTTCTACATGTTTGATGTTAGAGTCATGAAATTGACATCCCTTCTATCCATATGAAAAATAAAAAAGAGCAACTCAAAGGGTTTGGTCCACTCAGATCCTATGCCAAATATAAATTTTCCTCCCACTAAACCATTTTGGAATCTGTAAACCCCACTTATCGTATATAAAGATTCAAATCAAGCCCGTGAAGAACAAAATCCTCTTTGACAATCGTTTAGAACTTATACTTGATATGCCAAATACGTGAAATCCTCTTAAACAATCTATTAGAAATTTTGGGGTTGTAATCAAGATATCAATCTTAGTGGATGCTGTGATGCTTAGACGATACCGCTCCTTCGTTTTGCAACTCATATGCGTGCTTTCATACGACTAATGCCAGATATTTAGATTCTTCTGCAATTTTAGCGCGTGTTTCTTTAAAACATATGCTCCCTTTTTTCACATTGAACGAGTATTATGATTATCTTGACAATACGCTAATCATGGATACCATCTCTTCAGGACCATCATGAATTCAAATCTTACTTGGATTAAGAAAATTTGGAAAAGAGGAGGGATAATAGTTAAATAAACCAATTTACGTCCCGAAGGGAAAATTCTGACTCAAATTTATTTCATTTTATTGGTCAACCTGTTCTCAAGGCTTAAAAAATTTCAGTCTGATAACAAAACTTTTAATCACGGCTCTTAAGAAAATTAATTTGGACTGACTATGAGGTAATTAATTAGAACATGGTTCCAGTACGCTTAAACAGAAAATGGGTAGCCAATGCAGACAAGAACTGCGAAGACAAACTTACATATTAAAAAAGGTAGTGGGTTAAAAATGAAAATATATTAAAATTTGTACATTATTCATAATTTTTAAAATAATTTATCTAAAATACATAATTTTTAAATTATTTTATCCATAAAAAATAATGAGAGGGAATTTTAGAATATAAAATAAAATAATTAAATGATAGTTATATATAAGTTGCATCATTTTCATACTTATATTAATTTATACAACAAATAAGGAGATATTTACTTAAAAAATTCAATACAGCTTAAAATAATATATATTAGTATGATAATTGACTCGATCAATAAGTCCATTAATCTATCATTCAATTGGTTGATTATTAGTAAACTATTGTCTTTGAGTTTCCCATTAATATTTTAGTGTAATTATTAAAAGTATAAAGATACTTTTTAATATTTTAATTTAATGTTGTCTTTTATTTTGGTCCTCCAGATTATTAAATCTTTTAATTTAGTTTTTAAACTTTGTTAATTACTTGTCATTAAAACTTTATTCATATCATTAACAGAAATTTTAATTAGCATTTAAGATAGCACGCACATCACTTTTAATTGTAGTTAAATTATATTGGTGGCGTTTATAATTTTCTTTTGAGAATAATGTACAAAATTTTTATTAAAATTATTAATAAAGTCTTAATATAACATTATTTATAAATTATAACGATTAATAGTTGGAGCACTTAAATTAAAAAATAATGTTAATAAAAATATCATGTTTGTCTATTACTGTATCTAGCCATTGATTAGACGTTATATTAAGTACTTCTCTGACTCTCACAAAAAATGACCTTTTTTTTCAAATGCAATGTGCGCTAGCGTACAGGCATAAGTTAATCAAGTATACAGGTGAGTTTGCCAGCTAAAACCTTTCTTTAACTTGACAAAATACTTGATCACTAGCTGAAGTGTAGTGGGGACCAAAATGCTGAAGACAAATAACACCAAACTAAAACAGCAAAATATGCGCCAAGAGACTAGGACGCTTGGATCAGATACCAATCCACGTTGGAATTTTTCCATTATTTCAAAATATTGTCATTTTCACTCTTAGTATGATTAAGGGGTGGCATTAATTAGTGGAGACACTGAAGATACGGCGGGTGTTCTGGTGGTTATCTGTGGCGGACCACGGCGTTGGAAGTGTTTGTTGCACATGCCATACAGGACCTAGTCTTACAAGCCTAGTTCATGATCTTTAGTGTAATTTTTGTTTTACTGGTAGCCCCTAAAGTATTGAGAGATTTTGATAAAATATTCAAGGGGGTGAATCTCAAGGACTGTTCTTAAGTTTTTAAGGGGTTAAAATAACCTATAGTTTAGAGCTTTAGATTGGCCTAACTGATCAATGCCACTGGGCATACATATTCTGGGAATATTAATATTTTAGAAATAATATGAGTATATTAATTCCTTAATCAGTGATCAATGCTTGTCTAGCGAAACAAAATGCTATTTAACAGTGCCCCAAACTAAAATAAGCCTCAACTTGGGCTACTTGTATCACAAGGAAATTGGATGTGAATCACGTAAATTTTGGAGATTGGGGTTTGGAGATTCATAAGCATTGAGATTTGGCCGTACTGATGCTAGTAACACAATGTATTGTCAATTGTCAGTTCTGAGATTAATACCAAAAGAAGCACGCTTAGTCCCTATCAAGTAAATAATAAAAACTAAGTTTAACGTAAAAACCAAAACCCAGGAAGGAACACTGCGTTGTGTAAGAAGATCCATTCTAATTCCAAAGCTGTGGGTGGTGTAAATAATATATTTTGGTATGTGTGAGAGAGAGAGGAAAGAGATTTGAGTCAAACATTGGAGGGTCGGAGTGGTGGAGAGTTAAACCACTGGTCATATTCCCTGAACACATGACACTAGTCTTGGGTTTCTAATCTTTTACAGTAAAAAATGAATGGAAAAAAATAAAAAAGAAAGGAACCAAATCCTCAATTGGATTAGCTAAGCAAACAACAGTGGCAGTGTGGGGTGTGATGTGAAGGACACTCTGTAAAAGCTCGAATCTCAAACGCCTTAACAAAGACTTGACTTTTTAGACCAAGAAAACGGAGAAGCCCCTCTCTTGCTCGTGCTTCTTCCACCATATTTTATTCCTGACTGCCTCTATGTTAATCTTTTGAACCTGACATCAAAAAACCACCCATAAGGGCAAAGTTAAGTTTGTATAGAATGGTTGCTTAGTTTCTATTTTTTTAATGTGGAGAGAATTTTTGATAGTGAAAACTGCAAAAGTGGTTGCAGTTTGAGAACCAAAAGTTGAAAATTCAAAGCAAAGAAAAAGAGCATTTCAAAGATGGGATGAGGGCCAGAAAAGGGTTAGAAATTTGTGTCCCTAAAGTCTCTTTAGGAACTCCCTCGATTCATTTCCTTTTGCTTTTTTTAACTACTCTTAAGCACATGATCGTGAATGCCGAAAACAAAGCATCCTAAGTTAAACCCCATATTCTTGTCTTGTTTTTACCGTTTTCTTGTTGGTAATACTGTGTGTCCTTGGTCTGTTATTTCATTAGTATATATTTGTTTATTGCATAGTACCAAATTCCTACGTAGGGATCGTCACTTGTACCATTAAGCAGTGTCGCTTGTCACCCACTTGTTTCATCTTCCCTCTGCCACCGCATTAAACCATCTCGTTTAAGGTCATTTATAGACACTCTTGCTCTTGTACTGATCTTGGCAACTCCATTTCTCTTGAATTCGAACAAGAAATATCTATATCATTAAGAACCTGATGTTGACTCCAATGTGTTGGCGATGTAACGGATCAAGGACTTGGTAGACAAAGACCATAAAAGACCGCCTTACCTAGTCGAGGGGCATCTAATGAGCTCAATTTAGACCGAATGGTTTTGAAAACGTTAGACTATGACCATCTAAAAGGTTGCTCTTGACTTGCCAAGGTCGGTGATCTACACAACGTTCTCTTTTGGCACCATTCCCAAGTAAAATTATGGCCATTGTTGGACACCGATTACAAGTCCTAGCTACTGCTCGTGGTCTAAGAATAGGCTTTGTCAAGATTACTTATACAGACATAATAACCATGCAAGACTGTTAATTATTTCGAGAGAGGGTTTGTTTCAATCTAAGCAGCCAGTGTTAGCCCATACTTAAAGAAAAATTGTACTTGATAGATTTCACGTTTGTTAAAATTTATAATAAAGTAGGGGAGATGAGACGCTCCCAAAAGTGTAAGGAATAAAAGAGAGCTAAAGGGCATCTATTTTTGGCCAGTGAAAAGACCATCCTTTAAATTTCACACCCTTAGATTTTGGATGATTTTGAGAAGATTTCCAAATTCTCCATCATTCAATCTATGCCCCCTTTCCTTCTTTTATGATTTTTACGGAATGGCCTTTGCGGTCACAGGAAATGTAGACATTTGGGTTCCACCAACGACATGTGTCAAGCTACAAAACACATGCAATCCATGCCTTTGACCTTACTCTGATCCTCGAAAATTATAGATTCGACTCTCCTGCATAAAACAGTCCAAGCATAGTAAAGCATGTGATATTTCATATCTGTACATGGTAATGAGGATGCAGTATTTACATTAATACATGCTATGTATACAGCAGAAGCTTTATACTTGTTGAAAACATGAAGCTTGCTTACCTTTGTGTATATTCGGTCTGCTAAGCTACTTCGTGCCAAACGTTTACTTAGAGAGATGACAAAGTCTAGTAGTTAAAGGGCATATAATGACATAAGTTCCAATACTATACCTTTTTTAAGGATAACTAGATTTATCTGGCATGTGAAGTTAACTAGATTTATTTAATAACTCGATGCATAGCTAAAAAAACAATTTTAATGGATCAATACATTTTAAAACGTTGTTAATTTTTAAGTCTACTAATAGATATTCATTTTTTAGGTGTAACGATGTTATTCTTATTAAGAAATCGCTTATTGACGTATACTCCCCGACATGTAATCGATGGGCATTAATTCAATCACCGTCAAGTTCTTAATGAGACGAGTTAAAGCTCCCAAATAGATTGTGACTATTGGCTCGTACATTGATGATGTAAAGCCTTAATTGCTAAATTCGAAGTTACTTTTGGCATGTGGAGTATATCTTGGATAAACAATTAAAGGATGAAAAATAAAAGATAGCAAGTTATTACAAAATGAACATAACAAGTTTCATCTACAATGCACAATTAATCTACTTTGATAAACTATTTGGTTTAATTAATTGCATATTAATATGCTTAAAAACTTTAAATAAGAAGCACTAAAGAATAAAAATATATGAGACCTCATATTTTTATTGATTTTTTTAAAAAATTTCATGTATTTTAAAATTATTAAACATAACCCCTTATAATCATGAAAATAGAAAATAGTTTGATTACAGATAAAGGAAAAGAAATTAAAAAGAATTACGAGTTTATTAGAAAAGGCCAAAACCCAAGAAGAAAAGGTGGAGCCAAAATCGTAATTTCCGCGAGAAACGGATGTTGCCAGCGAATCACACGACAAGTGTCAGCACGGGAAGAAAAGAAAAGACACAGTTAATGCTGATTGGTCACTCTCACAAATCTCCAATTACGATCTTGTCCTAATATCTTTCCTATAATTGCTAAAACAAACCATCGCGTCCCTTGGCAAGTTTTCCTTCCTAGTTTTGGCGGGCAAGAGTAATTCTCTTACCAATTTTAATTTCTCCGTTCTTTAATTTTATCCTTTGACTACCATATCATACATTGAATAAAATATAACTATACCAATCATTTTTTTAGTTTCATTTCCCTTTGTTGAAAAGCTAAATCCAACCATTCATAGATGACAAAGTTAAGGTTTATTAGCTAACTTAAAAGAAGAAAGAAGAAAAATTCTACATTTAATGCTCATAAAAGTTTCCATTGACAAAAGCAAAGGTGTTAAATAGCAAATGGGCATTTAAAGGAAATCTAAAGGGAGGATTAGGAAGTGGGGCTAAGAAAGAAATTAAGTATGATTAAATTAATTAGGTCTAAATTCCAAGTTAAAATAGCTACAACACCCTCCATCAATGGACAACGGGTGCCTATGACACTTCCTTGTACAGACAAGATACAGGCAAATACTTTTGTTTTCTCTCTTTCAAAATCCATCCTGTAATTGCTCTCTGTTTCCCCCCTGAATATCTCTGTCACTCTCTCTCTCTCTCTGCCTTTTACCCTAAAAAAAGGCACTCATTTCTCTTCATAAGCTTATGCTTGGAGCAGTCTTTTCAGCCCCAAGCTGTATATGAGAGAGAGCTAAGGGAGGGAGTGGCTGGGATGCAATAGATTTTTTGTTCTTTGTACTGATAAAAAAAGATCATTCTTTGTTCTTCCTTCCATTCTTTGATACAGAAAATATTTTGTTTTTGCTTATCACAACCTGAAAATCTTCAACATATATACACACGCATGTAAAACGAAATCAACCCGCGATTATATTGCCGTTTCCTGCTTATATATGAACTTAATCGCTGGAAATCAGTCGTAAAAGAGAAAGCTTTACAGAGAGATTTCATTTCAATGGCACCGAGTTTTGACTGTGCGGTTTCGAGCCTTTTGTGCGCGGAGGACAACAGTTGTATTCTCGATGATACCGACTACCATGGTGTTGAGACGGAGGAATTTGAGGTCACGTGGCGCCATCAAAATGGTCGATTTCCGTACGATCAAAGCAGGGCCTGTGACGGTAGAGATGCTGGTCTGCCATTGCAGAGTGAGGAGTGTGTAGCTCTGATGATTGAGAAGGAGTGCCAGCATCTGCCTAATGCTGATTACTCTAGGAGGCTGAGGACTGGAGAGTTGGACATGGGAGCAAGAGAAGAAGCTGTTCACTGGATTGGAAAGGTGGGTTCTTTTTTTCTTTTCCACCTTGTTTGATGGGTTTTATCGGGGTTTTATATATATGTATATTGTGTAAATGAATGGTTGATGTGCGCATATTTTCCCAGAAGGTACTTATGGGGGATTCATCTGTGGATATGTCGTTTGATTAGTTTCTTTATACTTAGAATTTATGTTCTCGTGTAAAGAAATGGAAGCACTTTTTAATCTGAATGTGAGACCTTCGTCTCACTGGGTTCTCTTTTCTTTCCTTTTTTTTTTTCCTGCTTTCTCATGTTTTCTTCATCTTGATATTGGTCGTTTAGTGGTCTAGTAGAGTTTGGCGCCCAAAACTTGGAGATAATTGAGAAATATCTCCATTTTGATTGATATGAACCTGTTGGACTTACTGTGGATTAGTTTTCTCCATTTTGATTGGTATGAACTTGTGGGACTTGCTATGGATTTAGTTTGTGCTCTTTTTTATTATTATTATTGATATTGTTAGTACATTGGGGGTGAAAAATGAAATGAGTAGTGGTATTTTGTTCCTTTTGTTTGATATTCTTTTTGACATGCACTTAGTTTGAAGTGGGTTCGGTCCCCTTTTCCCCTTTTATGGGCCATTTCTATTTCTTAATCGCATCTCAAGGTGTCTTTTTTCTATCCCTTTTTCTCTATCTAATGAAGTTGTTCGTGCGTGTGATGTTGCTTTTAATCAGTCTCATCAGTTGGCCTAGTACCGGCAATCAATATGAGATTTTTCATTCAGGCTTGTTTTGTCAATGCTAATTGTTCTGTTTTGATTCAACAGGTTCATGCTTATTTCGGATTTGCACCACTTTGTTCATATTTATCGATAAACTACTTGGACAGGTTTCTATCTGCCTATGAATTACCTGTAAGTTCCCTGATCCTTGTCCACTAGGTGCCTATCTGGCAATACCTGGCTTGTGTTGCACCAAGATAAATTGTGATCCATCTAATTACCATGTTTCTGTATGTGACCTCAGAAGGGCAAAGATTGGATGATGCAGTTATTAGCAGTGGCATGTTTATCTCTTGCAGCAAAAATGGAGGAGACTGAAGTTCCATTATCTCTAGATTTGCAGGTTAAGTCTAAGGTGAATCTTCTGCTTTTTTTGCCCAGTCAGTGTTCTTTTCTCATAGTCTAATGGTTTCCAATGGCTGATGATACTGGCAGGTGGGTGAATCAAAATTCGTGTTTGAAACAAGAACTGTACAAAGAATGGAGCTTCTTGTGCTCAGTACCTTACGTTGGAGGATGCAAGCAGTTACTCCTTTCTCCTTCATAGACTATTTCCTTAACAAGATCAATAATGATAAAACCGCTTCTACTACATCTTTCGTCTTGCAATCAATCCAGCTCATACTAGGCACAATAAAAGGTCCTTTTCTCACTTATCCCAAACACACACACGATTGGCAATTTGGCAATGTAATATCTACAATAATTTCCTCTAGTTGGTGTTTGAGGTTTTGGTTGGTGGGAATTGAATGCAGGGATTGACTTCTTGGAATTTAGACCATCTGAAATTGCAGCAGCAGTAGCCATTGCTGTTGTGATGGAAAACAGAACAGTGGATGTTGAGCAAGCACTATCTCGTCTTCCCCGAGAAGTAGAAAAGGTAGAGTTGATGCCTTTGTGGTCCAAAACTAGAGGAAATAGATAAAAAAAGGGAAATTCTTATTTACCCCAATTTCAGATACTTAAGACATGAAACGTGTTATTTGCAGGAGAGAGTGGTGAAGTGTATTAAATTGATTGGTGATTTGTCATTGATTAATGGGAATGCAAAGAGTACGAGTGCTTCACTCTCATCAGTGCCCCAAAGTCCAATAGGAGTGCTGGATGCTGCTGCATGCTTGAGCTATAGAAGTGATGACACAACTGTAGGGTCATGTGTAAATTCCTCACAAAACACCCCTCATACCAAAAGGAGGAAGCTGAACAGACCATGCGAACTGTAGCTATAAAAGCAATCCCCGGTTGGCATTTTTTGTCCTTTTTTTTTTCACACACAAGAAACTGTTTGGTTTGGTTAAATAGGAGCTTCGGTGTGCTTTAAGTTGTATGGTAGCTGAGTGAAATGCCCCAAAAGACCAACAAAAGAAAGACCAGGTTGGAAAGGGAAGCAAAGAGGCCAAAATGTGGAAATTTAGAAAGAGTCCTAATAAGTTGGGTCATGGCTGGAGGATGGAGACAAATGGATTCAATTATGTTTCATACATAGGGCATGAAACATGAAAGGCGTGGCAAGGCACAGCTGTTAAATATTAGACTTCTTAACAGCTACAAATATTAGAGGTGCAAAGAAAAAGGAAAGAGGTTCTTTTGCTGTGAGGATTCAGAATTGAGTTACAGTTTGCTGTAGGGTTTCAATTTTTTGTTCTGTTTCTGAAAAAAGAAATGAGTACAAATATATTGTTAATTAGTACTTATTTATTTAAGGGTAAGAACTGATATTAATTTAATAGCCATCACCGAACTCAAGACTCAGGAGACCTGCAGCCTGCCCCCACCACCCCTTTTGGCCTATTTCACTGGGACTCAAGTGTGGGCATAAAATAATGTTAAAGTCAGAGCAGCTAATTGGGAACCTAATACAAATGATGATTGTGCCCCAGCGTCCCGTTAAAAATCATTGGCGCTTACACCGGGAACAGGTGCTTACACCGGGGCCTCACCTCTTGATGCATGCACCGGAATAAATAGCAAATATTTCAACGTCGATGTGTTAAAGGAATTTGTGATTAAAAGTTGGGATAAATTTTTAATCTTCATTGAATAAACCTTCAACATTAGAACGTTAAATTATAATTTTTATTGTAATAATTGTTAGTTTTATTTTTTATTTTTGTCAAACAAAAGTAATTTTTTGTTATTAACATCGATGTAATTATATTTTTATCATCGATAATAATTAAGTTAAAATTTAAAGATAAATTATTTTTAATTAAATAAATTTATTTTAGTCTCTTATACAATATTTGTTAACAAATTATTAATAAAATTTCTTGTAATTCTTTCTATTATTTATCTATTAATCCCATTTTACTTTTCAAAAAATAAAATTATTTTTAGTTTATTAAAATAAATATTTAAAATTTTTATTTATAACTAATAATTATTTTTAATATATTTATTTATAATTTAATTACAAAATTTTAATAAAATTATTAAGTAAAATTAAATTACTCATAATTCTTATTAATAATTTATTTTAATTAATTAAATATATAATATTAAATTTTAAATAATTTTTATTAAAAATTAATATATGAAATAATATGTATTTATTTTATAATGAATTAGATTATGAAAAAATAGAAACATAAAACAAAAACTACTTTTTATAATTTTCATAATTTTTGAAAACTGGAAGAAACCAAAATCATAAAACAAAAACAAAAAATTCAAACAAACATGTTTTTTTTTACTAAATTTAGAAACAAAAATAGAAACTAAAAATAGAAATAGAAATAGAAAGAAAAAACTTAGCTAATAGAATTTTTTTAAAATTAGGGCTTTATGCAGTTGATTTGGATGCATTATTTTCCAATAGCAAAAGAAACAAAGACTTTAGGTAGATGAATGACAAATTAGAGTAAGGTTTATACGAGGGATGGCATCTTGTTTCAACTTGGGACTAATAAGTTTTATAGTTCGTTCCTATTATATTAATTTATGTAAAATTATGAATTTTAAAAAATTTTAGTCAGGAAATACTAATAATGAGTGTTAGTAACTTGTTTGAATTTTTATTAGATAGGTTTGTACCTCTCCACCTTTTTAAGGAAGAAAGAAAGATGTAGACAATCTTTACTCCAACTTAGCATAAAGATGATGGGCCACATTCCTAGTTAATACCTAAAGCTACACGCATACAACCCAGTTGAAAATCTTAGCCCATCAGTCATATGGGCCCTTAGCAAATGGTGTTATGCTTCTCCGGGAATGCATCAGAGATTTTTGCCTCTGAAACCGTAGAAAAGCGAAAATAGAAACAATCCTATCAAGAAAGAGATACGTGTTTCTCTTATAAAATTTTTAAATCCACAAGAAGTAAGGATTAGGGAGAGTTTATACAACAAAATAGATTTATAATTTGATGTTTTAAAGTTTTAAGGTATAGCGTTTAAAATAAAAAGAATTTTGATATCAAATATAGTCTTAATTTGATGATAAGTCTTTCTATAAATATTAAGTTTGTGGGTATTTACAAATATTAAGCTTTCATTTTTATATTACTAAATTACTTTGTTAAAATTTTAAATAAAAAGTCAAATTTTAAGTGTTTTTTAATAGAAGGATAAAGTGGTCAAAGGACTAAAAAAAAGAATAAAGTGGATTATCAAATACAATTTACGAGAATTTCAGTATCTAAAATAAGGTTGAATCAAGCACTCAAAATGGTAATAAATCTTTAGTTTTTCTTATAACCTTGTTATGGTCATTTCAATGCAGTAGAACTCAATCTTTAAATGAGCACTTACATATAAGATATAATACATTAATCCTTTCATAATCACAAGAAATTTTGTTTTGAATTAAAAAACACTTAATTTTTAAACAAACTTTTGGAACCTTTTTAAAGAGTTTTGAATCAATTTTTTTGCTAAATAAAAGAGTTTTTAGTTATAAATAAGTTAGTTAGCCTAAGTATAATTATACATTGGTTGCACTTTTGAGTAACCAAGTCTACTTTTTATTTAGTTAGCGTAAGGGTTTAAGTCGACTAGCCAATTTTAGTTTTCAAAAATATCGAGAGAGAACTTTTTGTCCTACTAGTCAAGACTCTAGTAAATGATGTCCACTTACGCTATGTTTGATAGGGCGGTTAGTTGTTAGAAATAATCAAGATAGGATATAATCACACTGATAATGTCAAACAAGATCTTTGTATATGCATATATTAAACAAAAAACACATCACATGCTTGGTTTATTGTTGTAATTCCACCGATCAAAGAACTTTTTCTGTCTTTCTCCTTCTACATAAGTTTTTGGACATCAGAGATAAGAACTTATCTTTGTGTTCTTTTGTTTTTAAATGCTAAACCTTAACTACCTTTGGTAGTTATGTAAAGTATAATGACCATAATTGTAATACCCCACTCCCGCAGGACTTGAACCCGACATTATGGGTGATATCTGAATTTGTGCCCTGCAAGAGTGACGTGCTATCACGCTAAAATAGTCAAAACTCAGTACATAATTTTTTTTAATACAATCAAATTCGCGGAAATCAGTAAACAATTTTGTTCCCGCTTTATTTCATAAACATTTTTAGTCATAACAATACAATCAACAGAATTTCAACAACCATTTAAGACCCATTACAAATATAAAACATTTTTAGTCATTATGACTTTACATTACAACATAAATGCATTTTTATACACATGGTATAAACATTTCGGAATCCATTATTTATACAAAAATTGCGAAATACAAATTTGTACAAAAATAAGAAAATACAACATGCAGGCGCAAACTGATTCCTACCTCTATCTTTCACTCGCATGCAGTAGGTATACTCCCGTTGCCTAACAGGGTATTCTTTTGAGTCATGAAAAATATTTGTAAATTTTAGGTGAATTTTGCGAACTCAATGAGTGACTATCATCGATGGCTCACCCAATCACGTAATACATAATTCACATCATTTAACATTTCACACTTCACATTCAATACACTTTAATCACTCATATTATGCATATGTAGTGCACATGAGACCCACTTTCTATTTGTTACTTTGTTGTGAACGAGTGTCTAAATTGTCCCGTATCCATTGGATACCGAGCTCATTACTAACCGTCCCTTATCTGATGGGGATAGGGCTCATTTTACATAGTGAGTCTTAGGCTCTTAATCACTTTCTAAGCTCGAGGCTCATTTCACACTTTAAGCTTTAAGCTCTGATCAATGGCTACTCAGATCATAACTGCCATTATATTTTATGCATTTATGAAATGGAATACATCAATCACATTTCCATGTTCCCATTCAATCACATTTGCATGTTCTCATTCAATCACATTCCCATATCATCGAACCTTAGTCCGACATTCAACATTAAAGTTAAGAATCACATTTTTACTTATGGGCATGATCACATTTTCTTCGGAACTAGATTTGGCATTTAATAACCAAGTCATGTATCACATATTTCATCAAATTCACATACAAGGAATACTTCAATATTTCATTCATACATCACATTCATCGGACCTTCTGTCCGGAAACTAAGACAATCAATCACATTCATAACATCATCCAATAGTCAATTAATACAAAATTCAAACAAAACAAACAATAAAGTGAGACCATCTCGGTATACTCACAGTATACTCCAGATTAGTATTTGCTTTCAAGGTCTGGAAACGTCTGGATGATGGCTCTCAATACGATCCTCTATATCATGCAAAACATACACATATCATAATTTGCACTATTATAAGTGTTTAATAATGCACATTTATGTAATGAAATATGTACCATGCATGTTTATGACAATCCCGGGTATTTTTTCCATCAATTCCATCACATAATCATTCTCATATAAAAACTCATCTAAGTATAATTTATACTTAGGTTTATGTCTCACTAAAACCATTAAACGCACAATTCATTTCTCATTGACTTACTTTAACTTTTTCCAAAAACACACTTTCGGGTCTACTGTTCATGTTCAATTAGAAAGTGAAAATGAGGTAATTTGGTCATACTCTCTTCTAGAAAAGTGTTCATCTATGTCTTAGGTTTCCATTGACACTAAAATCATTTAATTTGGTTCAGTAATTTTGAAGATATGCCTCAAACATTTTTGGGTTGTTCATATACAAAAATATTGTACGATGCACAACTTCCATCTAAAATTTGAATATCTTAGAGAATGAATAAAAATTCTACTTCTTCAGATAATTTGTAGCCCTATTTTTTTACTTTACTAAAAATTAAAAATCATCTCATTTGGATGACTAAAGATCAAGATATCATCCAATTATCAAAGTATGTTCAGTAAAAATATCCAATTCATCATGCTCTTCCAACTTATACCCTTACTTTGATTCAATCAATCTTTTTCAAATCAATACCAAAAGCTATAAATTTTTACGGAGAGATAGAGAAATGTGTTAAAAAATTATTGCTTAAAAAATCAGGCTGTTTAAAGGTCGGATGACAAAGTTATGGCCAAAAGAATGGAACATGTTTAGGTTTGGGGTGCACAGCCGTGATGTCGCGATCGCGCATTTGGGCAATCGCGACTTTCGCGCGAGTCCACAGAGTCGTGATCACGAATTCTCCCTTCCTGCTTTTCTTCTTCCGACCTATATTGGTAAAATGGGCATAGCGTTTACTAGGGATATTGGATTAAGGTCGTTCAAAGACCGTTTTGAAGAAAACTTCTATACCTACAACTTCTATGAAGACCTCAGAAAGATATTTTGCCTCCAAAGGGTCAAAATTTATAATCAATGTAGCTGTCCCGAAAGTCCATCCTATGCAGCATCACAAAATTCTAATGATCATAGCATTCAACTCCGATGTCCAAAAATTTTATATTATATACTATTGGAAAGATAAAAGAAAGATCTACAACTTTCATGAAGACTATTTTATCAAAATCTTCCTAGATCAGTACAATTTAATCAAGGATTTTCATATCAAACTTTTACCTCTCTTTGTCTTTTCTTTTATACTAAACCAACTTCTCTAACTTATTTGATTGCATCATCTTAATAGATAACTTATTCAACTATACCCAATTTCAACTCAACATAATCATTTCATATTCCACACTAAATCATAAACACCCAAAGTATAACACATTCTTATACATTCAAAACATAACACAACATAAACATTCATCCATAAATTTTGCTACACCCAGGTCCTAATTTCATGTCAAAATTTGAGACTCTTAAAAATAGAATTTAAATTCAATGTCTTCATAAGAAATATAGCCATATATCTCTAGTTTAATACAAATTAAGAATTATCTCAATTGAACAACTCTAGAAGAAGTTATGACTAAAAGACTGAAGCATGCTCAAAGATTATGTTGCTGCAACACTTTCCCAGCTCAACTACCAAATTTTGTTTCCAAATCTTACCTTAACACAACTCATACCAAGATTACATTTTCTTCCCCAACACTCTTCATTCTCAACTACATTTCAAATCCAAAACATTCACAAATCAATTCATGATCTATATTAGATCATTATCCAAAAACTGAACACATACATTTTCCCATTCATAATTGATTTTCTACACTCATCTTCACACCATTATATGGATCATCCAACTTCCAAAACATATCTATAACAAATCATGGGTCATTAATAATCATTTACAATTACAAAAACATGACATTTGCATGGATTTTTCACCATCTACGTCATACACATTCAACTCACAAAAATCAAGTCATCAATCCCACATTTCTCATCATTCTAGTTTAATTTTAACAATACCCATAACATTTAAAGCATAACTTACTTGGTTTAGCTTCAATTCTTAAAAAATAACACTTATCCCTAGCTCCCAAGCATCACACGATCATCATCTTGAAGGAGGTAAGGATAGGTTTTTCTTGTGGCAAATTGAAGAAACAATAAGATGGAAGTAGCAATTGAAGGATGGAAGCAAGATGTAACTTGATGGAGGTTTGGGTGAGTAAAGAATCATGAAGGAGAAGAAGAGAAGAAGAAGCCACGAAAATATGAGGAGAGCAAGAGTTAAAATGAAAGACAAAACATTTATTTGGTCTTTAAAGTGGAGAGTGTCGTGAGAGAGAGGAGTGGTGAGTGGCAAGTGTGGTGACATGTGTCACCTGCCACTTGTCATCATTTTATGGTTCCAATTGGTCCCCTTTGATATCTAGTCCATTTAACTCCAGTCTCTACTTCAATTGTCTCCCAATTTTTCATGACATTTGTTAATAAATCCTAAAGTCATTTATCAAAATTTCCATTGCCATTGGATAGTAATTTCTACTACCATTTAACAATTGTTTTGTCACTTAACAATTTTTCCTAGTTCAAAATACTTGATAATTTTTAGAAATTTCTCTAAAAATTCCAGAAATTCTAAGTCAACAAATACACTTTCCAAATCAATTTTTTAACACATAAAACCACATATCTCAATATATTCCCTTATATAATGTCATCTTTTTATGGTTCCAATTGGCTCCCTTTGATAGCTAGTCCATTTAACTCTAGTTTCTACTCCAATTGTCTCCCAATTTTTCATGACATTTGTCAATAAATCCTAAAGTCATTTATCAAAATTTTCATTGCCATTAGACAGTCATTTTTACTACCATTTAACAATTATTTTGCCACTTGACAATTTTTCCTAGTTCAAAAATGCTTAACAATTTTCAGAAATTTCTCCAAAAATTCTAAATCAACAAATACACTTTCCAAATCAATTTTTTTAACACATAAAACTGCATTTCTCAATATAGTCCCTTATATAAACAATTATACTTGGAAACTGCCAATGAATGCATGTACAATTATTTTTATGCGCAAAGATTCAATATTCACGTGTATGTGCATATCATGTAATATATGAGCATGAAATGTGTTTCCTAATTTCTCAGTAATTTCTCTCATTTATTGTTTTTGCCTTAACATGGGTAACGAGATATTACAACTCTCCCATCCTTAAATGAAATTTCGTCATCGAAATTAATATCTGATTGATTAATAAGGCAAGGGTATTATGACCTCATATGCTTTTCCATTTCCCATATAACTTCACCACTTATATAACTTCACCACTCGAATACTTTCTTCCAAATGACCACAGTTGATAGACTCAATAGGTCTTTCAATCACTTGTTTAGATATCATACTATCTTAACTATTTCATCAATATATTTCAATTTACTCACAATTTTTCACTTCGTAAGCTGTCAATATACCTCTCAAATCATATCATTATTTCTTAACATACTCACATATCACACATTATTATTCTGAGACATCTTTATTGATAATACAACTCATAAATTCATGGTCCTATTCTCATAATAATTTCATATGGACCAATTTATGTTAAGCTTAGTTTTCCTCTTTTTCCTAACCTGTTTACACCTTTATCTCTATCTAAGTACACCTTGGCAAGGTGATACTCTTCGAAGTATTTCATCTTTATCGGATGCGCATCTTTCTTATTTCAATCACAAAGTATCATTTTTCCTATGCAAACTCAAAATTTAGATTCATTTTCAATTACTCAATAAGATTTATAGATTCTAAATCCTCAATTTGGGCTTTTCTGAACTTTCCATGTGAATCTGTGCTTAAATTCAATAGCTAGAAGTAATTCATTTTACCCAAATTCTATGCTCTTTATTTAACTAGATTTGGTGACCTCTATATCTGAATTCATGCTTCACTGCTATTGGAATTTCTGCTTAATGCCTCAAATACAACACTAGCTTTACAGAAAATATTCATTTGTATAATCATAATCTGTAAGTAACTCTATTCATTGTCTTGGTTTTATATTTAATCCTTTCATACTCAATAATTACCTCAAACTTAAATGATCTGTACATTCCTGAAATGTCTCTGCACATCTAATGTCTCCAAATTCTTAAAGCAATTACTATATAGTAATTCTAAACCATGTATCAAAATCAACTCATAAGACTTTAATTGTCTCTATGCATACAAAATCACTTCAGACTGTTACAATAGATTGTATCTTAATCTTCGATGTGAAACTTCATTATATACTGCAAAATCTCCAAATCCAAATGGCATAATTAACATTGAGGTTATAGTTCCTCAAAATTCTTTTTACATTCATTAGTCATATGATTTACACGTTTTTCCTCAAACATTTTTGTTAAGGGCTAAGATAAGTGCTAAGATAAGTAAGAATCTCTTAACAATTCATAGTAGTATCTCATATATATCTAGTTCAAGAAAACTCTGGATCTCATTTATATTCCTTGGCATTTTTTACTTCTTCATTACCTCTACTTTTTTTGGGTCTCCCAATATGCCATGTTCAGATACTATACGACCCAACATTTTATTTAATCAAGCTAAGATTCACTCTCATTAAACTTGGCATATAATTTTTTCTACCTTCATGATATGTAAGATTTCCTCAAATGAGGTATTATTATCACATGCTATTTTTAGTCTCCCAATTGACTTCCTCTCTCTAACGATTTTCTCCTTTCATTTAATTTCCTCTAATTTCACACTGACTTATTCCAATGTCTGTTCATTCATACTAGTTTCTCCACACATTTCAATTTATTTGCAACCATAACTTCCGGTGTTGGTAACAAATTCATCAGATATAATTTGTGTCTCTTGAACATATTTATAAAGAAGGTAATGTAAACGTAAACCCTCCTCACATTAGCAATAATGTCTCCTCAAAGTCAGTAATCCAATCATATAGTTGAAGACTTCACATCAAACAAAATGCATATACTCTCAATAGCACATTCTACCTCTTATGCTTGAGTCTCCGCTAGGGATATGACTCCAACATTCACTTTTAATTCATTACTTATTCATTTCTAATTTGTTTCTTCATTAATCACTCTGAAACTGAATCGTCTGATCAACTTAACCTAATTTAGGGAAATTCTTCTTTGAAAGAAAATTTCTTGCTACTATCATTGATACTGTTCATATAATCCTTATCAATCAACTGTCTTAATCATCGCTTATCGATTATTCTTAGTACCTCAAGAAGATCAATTTCTATCAATTTGTACATGGTCATAATGTTTTGTATATAAACTCAATGATGTAGTAGACACGATCGCATATTCTTAGGTGTGTATATAATCAAGCTCATCCCATTCTATTTATAGATTTATTTCTGACAGATCACAAATTATCTTACAATAGTAATACTTTGATCTCAAATGATCGCAGACAATATTTCTCTCTTTATCCTTGCCACGATCAGGGTTTCCTTGCATTGACATATGCTAACATCAACTTTACCT
>JANZLC010000030.1:0-16693 GCA_026413385.1 Erythroxylum gracilipes
AGATTACTGGATGTCTTGTTCTTATTTCATGAAGATTTCATGATTCTTTATGGAAAATATTCTCATTCATTCCAATGCAAACATATCATAGAGATCTTATACCCTTTGGCTTTAGCATTCTGGACAGCAAGTGTAGGCACATGAACTTTAGGCTAAATTTAGCCATAAGTTCGATAATCAGATAGTTTCCATTTGGTCTTATTTCAATGACATAAATGATAGTCATTGGCCTTTAAAGCCTTAAGAAAATGTTATGATTCTAAGATGCTCTAGGTTAGAACTTTGATTCGGAGAAGCTTCAGTGCAGCATTGGATAATAATGATATCCTAATATCTCCTGCTGCTCCATCGGCTGCTTATAAAATTGGTATGTTTTCACATCTACTTCATTTTCTTGACTCCTTGTTCCGTTTCGTCTATTCTTGTTCCTTTCTGATAATGATTCTTGTTGCATTTACAGGTGAAAAGAAAAATGATCCACTGGCAATGTATGCGGGTGACATTATGACCGTGAGCATTTCTTTGCTGCTTTGACATATAGATATACATAATTGCTATATTTTTCTACTTGCATTCAGTGTGGAGAACTATGATGGGTGTTTGCCTGTACGTGTGCATTAAACAGGCAAACAACTTAAAATAAAAGTTTTCACTACAACTTGAACATTGGGGATCTTTAAAGATGTTTATGTTTCTTGAATGCCAAATGCTAGTTATTGCTTCTATATACAGCAACTTCTAAGGAATACCATTAACTGGTCATGACATACCTTACAAATGGTTTGATAAACTGTTGTTTGGTTGATAAGCCCATAATTACATATCAGAGGAAGAAGAGGTCACGTGTGTCAAGCATCTGATTTTATCTTATCTACCAGCACCTGATTTTATCTTCTTATCTACAAAATTTGTTTTCAATTTATTATATCATTTGTTTCATGTGTTCCTATTAAGTAGGGGCTTAGTGAGTAGTGATTTGTTACTGATTATTTTTAATAAATCCAGATCTGTTACTCCTAGATCTTAGAGTCTGTTAACTAGTTTTTAGGGAGTCATAGGTTAATCCTATACTGTAAATAGCTATGGGCAGTATGTAGTACTTATCAAAAATCAATTCAAGTATTTCATTCTTGGAGATTCTCCCTTGGCTATTAATTCTTCTTCGAGTGAGATTCTTGCTCTTAGAAAATTATTAGATTTTTCGTATTTATTGACCTTTTACTTCCAGCCCTCTATCATTGGGGTCCACCCAAATAAGCTCCTGCTGTGTGTTCACACCCATCATAATTTGCAATCTATGAAAAATTTCAAATGCATTATAGTTTGTGTGATGGAATATTTTCTTGAGCTAACTTCAATAGAAGGAGTTCAGATCCCTGTACCACCCCAACCCCCCCGACCATTTATATCTATATGCATTGGGATCCGAATTCATGGATCTCTCGGTTTGAGATAGAAAAATAAGAGGATCGAACCATTTCTTCTAACTCTGTTTCAAATTCGAAAAATGTTATTGGCGAAGTGCTTCCCCAAACTAATGTCATCTATCCCTGACATTAGGTTCTTTGATAAAAATGAGATTAGGTTAACCAATTGATTCTTTAATATTTCAACAGAACTAATAATTTCCAGCATCCTTCATATTCCAAAAGATCTTTATATTGGGATTTACAGACTAATCCCTGGGAATTGTCATAACTATTTCCCTCTAAAGATATCCATGTCTATTACTCCTTTTTTACGAGGAAGCTGTGATATCAACTTCCATAACATCCAAAGTTTTATCTTTATGGCTTACCTCTTGATTCTTATTGTTTCCTTGTTTGGCCTCTCTAGTTGTGTGATATTGCATCAGGCTATTGCATAAAGATATTAGGTTTAGAACCACAAAGTTTGTTGTGGGTTTAGGCTATTCTACAATGCTTCTGATATTAACAGTGACTTGGTTTGAGTGATGTATTTGTTGTTAGGTTGATCTACAGCTTGAGGGCACCTATACAATAGAGTAGGTGTAGCAGCTCATTTCTAGCAAATCCAAATAGGTTGCTTCTGCTCCAACTTTGCTTGTAAATCTGCGATGGCATTTCAATCTTTTAGTTGATACGAGACTTTGTACTCCATGCTCTTCCAATTAGTGACGTCATATCCTGAGTGAGCCCCATCCTATGGCTGTGACTCAATATACATTGTCTCAAAGCATTTACAAGATATCAAGGAGTCCAATACTACCTCCAGCTTCTTGATTCCTCGCTCCAATGCCAACATAAACCCAATTTTGATGCTAGCTTGCAATTAATTGCAATTAGGAGGGAACTTCTTCCGAGAATGCTTTTAGAAACTGTTTTAATAAGTTATGCTTTAAACTTTTCCTGGAGTTCCAAGGCATGGATGCGTGGAACTAAAGATCATTTTCTCTTTGATTTTTGTTTAATTGTACTTCTTCCGTGACTATTTATGCTCCAACTAATTTACCTTATTGCCAGGGTCATCTCTATTCTTCTTTCTCTATAGAACAGCTGTTTTCTTGAATGTATGCGAGCTTTTGCTTTCAAATGACATTATGTTGATAAGATGTTCTGTAAATTTCTGAAGTTCAAGGACTGGATATATAGAACTACAGATCATTTGGTCTGTTATTTTTTATTTAATAATGCTGCTTTTAATTATTTACGCTCCAGGTTATTTATCTGATTGCTAGATTCATCTCTCTTTGTTCTTTTCTCTCATTTCCCAAATTATTTTCATTGCAGGTCAATGTTAACTTAGCAGGTTTACCTGCATTAGTCGTGCCATGTGGATTTGTTGAGGCAGGACCTACTGTCCTTCCTGTTGGTCTTCAGATGATTGGTGCAGCTTTTGAAGAGGTATCTTTTCAAGTGGCTACTCACTGTTTCAAATCCCTTCTTAGTTTATTTGTATTTGCATTTTCTCATAAAATAACCAGACTAGTAGGAAATTCTTGCAATCTAGAATGGTTATTAGCCCTAGAGGCAATGTTATCCAATTGAAATAGAGGGAGATATACCTGATCATGATTAAGGTATCATCTCTACCTTGACCAAAATTGGTACCATTGTGAGCTACCATGTCTAGTGGCTAACAACTTACATGTTTCCATTTCTTGGGGGAACCTCTTATGGTTTCAGCCCATTTAGTGTGAAGTTTTGTCTCTAATTGGAACGATTGTATTTAGTTATTTAAAATTTAGTCTTGCAAGACTTGAGTAGACCTCCAGATTCGATATATCTTGGGATGATATATGTTTCAGCTTGTTAAATTAATAATTCATCCTTACTCTCTACCGATGCCAAACACCAAAAATTAGAAAATGGTTAGTAAATATCCCTCTAATTTTCTGCTAGCCAATTTATTTCAGCGTCTATGTTGTTTTATGCTCATGGATGGTTAGTATTGAGATGTTAAGACGGTGTCTATTATAATGTAATATAAGGTGTAACACATCCATATTACAATTCAATTATACCCTTTTTGTTTACATTTATTAGATATTATATGATTTATTCATTGGCATACTAATTACATTAAATGTTTAATCTTATACTGATATCCTTACGATACATTCTAAGTTCCATTTTCTTTATATCATATCATACCAAGCGTCAACCGAGATAATAAAACATGAGGTTGCATTAGTTGGGCCTTGTACTTATCCCTTTCTTTGATTATGTTGTTAAAAGCAGGTTCACAAGTTAATTATGTATCATTGCGCATGTGTGTTAGTTAAATGAGTATGAATGTAATATATTTTGATCATGAAAATGATTATCTTTGGATTGATTATGCAGGATAAATTGTTCAAAGTAGGTCATATTTTTGAGCAAACTCTTCAGGGTTTCAGTTTTGTGCCTCCATTAGTGGCAACTGCTCTTTCATGATAGCTGCCACAATATCTGAGGTTGGTAAGACAGAATTCTTTGTATATCATGTGAGGAATACTTTTTTTGGCTAGATCTGCTGATTTTTGTTTTCCCCTTTTCCAATTCCAAATATATAGGCATGCATAAAATTATACTCATTTATACTCTTTAACGGTTGACCTAATCATTATTTCCGTGCTTCAATTCAAGTGCAATCATTCATAAGTGACTATACTCAATATTGAATTACTTGGCAGTATGCAGAGAGGTTTAAATTGAATAACATATGGGCTAATGTGGTTACTCATTTCATGGATTTCGTCTTTAGAGATTTTTACTTTTATTTTTATATTTCAATGCATACTAGGTATTTGGTTGCTTCTATTTAATACAAAGCCAAAGTAAAAATAGAGGCACTTCTTTTTAAATATTTATCAGAGTTCCTTTAAGTTTTCTCTGCAAAAAATTGAAAAAAATCGCTTCTTTGTACTCCAATTGTTTATTGAGTGAAGATTAATAATATAAATACTAGCAAGCCCAATTATTTTCAACAAGTCTAGAAATGCATAGTTGGACCGGAAATCTGCACACGTGTTTTGTTCTTTGAGTTTTGTCAGCGACTTGGTATTACAATTAGTGCTTAGGCATCTCCCCCAATTCTACTAAAATTTTACACTAAATTTGGTATAAAAGAGAATATTTCAAGAATTTTTTTATACCAAATTTAGTGTTATTTCAACCACTTTATACCAAATTTTTATTTATTTATAAAAATTAAAATTATTATTCTTAATTAATATATATTATATTATATTATATTTATATTATTTAACAAATATAATTAATATTATTGCAACAATAAATTAATAACATACACAAATATAATATTTTTATTGCACATTTAACCTCTAATCCTCTGAATTATCATATTGTTTCCACAAATGTTCAATCAATACATTACGAAGTTCATAATGAGCTTTATCTTTAATTTGATTATGTCTAGCAAAGAATTCTTAAAATATAATTGTATCGTCTCAATTAATATTAATTTCAGGAGTTAGCGTTTCGCTCCAATTTTGTATATGGCCTCTTGAGTATCACGTTCGTCTTCAATAATCATATTGTGCATTATAATATATGCTGACCTAATATCATGTAATATAGATTTTTCCCAAATACGTGTCAATCTCTTGATAATTGCAAATCGTGATTGGAGAACTCCAAATGCATGCTCGACATTCTTCCTACATGCTTCTTGCATCTTTGCGAATAACTTTATTTTTGGGTCTCAGGAATCATGAATGGTTTGTACCAAGGTGGATCATTTTGGATAAATACTATCAGCTAAATAATATCCAGTATCGTACACTTTTCCTCGAATAACATAATGAGCAGAAAGTGTTATACCTTTGGCAAGGTTTGCAAAAAGTGAGATGCCTTTAACACATTAATGTCATTATTTGACCCTAACAAATCAAAATGTGCATGCCATATCCACAAAGCATAATCAGCTAGAGCTTTAAGAATAATAGTTGAAAATTCACTACGTCCACTATATTGTCCTGCCCAAGGCGTTGGACAATTTTGCCATGTCTAGTGTATGCAATCTAAGCTCTCTCACATCCTTGGAAAACCACGTTCTTCATTTATTTTAAGCAGTATTGCAACGTCATTAGCATTCGATGTTCTTAGATAAATTTGTCCAAAGAGCTCCACAATAGCTCGACAAAACTTTTTTGTACTTTCAATTACAGTTGATTATCCAATTTTAATGTATTCATCAGTTGAATCAGCTGATACACCATACGCCAACATTCGAAATGTTGTTACTTTTTGTAAACTAGACAATCCTAGTTTACCATATCCATCTCTCTGTTGCATAAAGTAGTCGCCTTAACAACTCCAACAAGTTATAGGAATAAATTCCGACTCATTCAAAATTGCTTGCGAAGCATTGCTGCATTATATCTTAGATTTTTTGCAAAATAATCATCCTATATTGTCTTTGATCTATTGCAGCACAATCACGATAAATTACTCTATGACTAGAGATTGAACCTTTGTGATTTGGTGGGTTCACTATATTGTTCATATAGTAATCCATTGCAAGGTTGTTATTGGTGTTTGCAAATAGTAACGCTTTGTTTTGTGCTAATGTTGCAGAAGTGACATCCAATTCATCATTCGAAGATGAGGATGATATATGAGAAGTACTAGCATTAGTACTTATGGTTGTAGACAAATATGGTGAAGGGTTCAAAGAAGAATCTGTTAGTGAGTCATTCCCTTATATAGTAAATAATTCAAGACAAGATAAGGAATCTCTGCAAAAAAATCTAACCCTATCTTTTCCCAACTGTTGAATTAGATTGCATTCATTTCAACCGTTAATTAGTATTCTTATCCTATCCACACAATATCTAAGACAAAATAAGAAATCTCTGCAAAAAATCTAACTCTATCACTTCCTAGTCATTGAATTCGATTGCATTCATCTCAACCGTTCATTAGTATTCGTATCGTATCCACACAATATCTATGACAAGATAAGGAATCTCTGCAAAAAATCTGACTCTATCTCTTCCTTGCCGTTAGATTAGATTGCATTCATCTCAACCGTTAATTAATATTCTTTTCCTATCCACACAATATCCAAGACAAGATAAGAAATCTCTGCAAAATATCTAACTCTATCTCTTCCTAGATATTGGATTAGATTGCATTCATCTTAATTGTTCATTAATATCCGTATCCTATCTACAAAATATCTAAGATAAGATAAGGAATCTCTGCAAAAAATCTAACTCTATCTCTTTCCAATCGTTGGATTAGATTGCATTCATCTCAACCGTTTATTGGTATTTTTTATCTTTTCCACAACAGTTTATTTGTTCTACTAAACTGAAACTCTCATTTCATATAACACTCTTTGAAATCCTAAACTATAACACTCTTTCAAATATATCCAAAAAATGACAAGATTAAATTTTGATGTAAAGCCTTCAAATACCTCTCGAAGTGCATCATATTCAGTTGAATAAGATTTAGTCATGTGTCATGTATATCTTAATGTTTCACAAGACTCAGTCACTGGTAGAAATCAATCTATGACTCAATTTTGGTCTCGTATCACAATTGAGTACCATCAAATGTTGCCGAATCATGTCACTATTATTTGACCTTAGAGATCTTTACAAGTTTGATGGAAAACTATAATGACAATTATTGGAAAATTCAAAAGGATGTGTTCGACAAATTAAAAACTTAAATCCAAGTTGTGCTTCTGAATAAGATATTGTAAGTGCTTTATTTATTTATTTTTTTCTTTGTATGAATTGAAATACATTTGATTTATACCCTAAAATCTAACTTAAGTTACATTGTTGTCTTACAGTTCGAGAAAGCAAATGATTTATTCGTTTAAGAGCTAAAATTTCAAAAAGGTTTCAAATTTGATCATATATGACCAATCTTAAAAAATATGGAGCAATATACTGATATTAGCAAAGAGAAAGTGTCAGGTTATCGAAAATGATTTAAGTGCAATGAAATATCACCGTTTGAATCCCAAAAATCAGATAAGTCAATAGGATCATCATCATTTTGTATTGATTTAAATAATGATTTTAAAGTTGAAGATTCATTTATTGAAAGAAATGATGAAGCTGGTTGTCCTATTAGGAAAAAGAAAGAAAAAATGAAAAAGGAACAAAATAAGGAAATGAAAAAACTTTTTATGTCCATGAATAAAGAAATAAAAGGAATGTTTCATGAAAGTCAATCTCTTTTCGAAAAATTATGAACTTCAGTCGTTACGAGCTCAAAATGAGACAAAAAAATTAGAGCTACGATAAAGACTAGAAGATAATAAAATTTTATGCAAAGATCTGGATTCCATCAAAGATCTAATGATGCGTGAGATTTTAAAAAGTGAACAAATGAAATTTATGCAAAAAGAGCTCAAGAAGGAAACCTTAAAGAGAAGTTGGCTCATTTAGTGACTTTAGCCAATATTTTGATTTCGGAGGAAATAGGGATGACTTTCCAAACCATTAATTGTTTATGTTAAATTAATATTTTCAAGTACTTTAGTTTTACTTTTAATTTGATTGTTGTAATTTTAGTTTGATAGTAATCTCGAGTCTGATTGTAATTATAATTTATTTGTCTGGTTGTAATTTCAAATATTTTTGTTGAATTTTAATTTGTTAAATCAATGTTGTGGTTTAAATTTATGTACCTTTTATTTCAAATTTACTTTTTATTCTTAACATATTTTATTAATAAATTTATAACACTTATAATAAGAATTATAAATAAATATTTAAAAATTTTAATTTTATATTCAATATTAATGTCATTTTAAATGTATCTTTGTAATTATATATTTTGTGTAAAGTAATATATATTTTAAATTTAATTACTTAATAAATTATGTAAATAAATCAAATTGTAAAAAGGGCATAAAATAAATACGTTAAAAAGAAAATAGACAAAATTTTCTTTTTACAATTTTGGTGTATGGATTAAATTAACCAATGCTCCGATACCACTGTGTTGAAAAAAAACTTGATATTGCTAAATTCTGCGAAAGTGTAAACATAATATCAAAACTTCCCAAATCTATTTGAGCAATAAGAGTAAGTAAAAATCAGCAACAATTTATCAACAGTAACAATACCGAAATTTTTGACGTTAAAAACCTTTTCAAATTAAGGGTAAAAATCACAAGACCTCTGGTCCAAAAAATAGCTCCACTAAATTAAAATGTGTACAAATATTCTCTTTTTAACGGCATAAACTTAGCATCAACAAAAGGAATAAACAATTACACAAGCTAACATTGCTAAGAACATAAAAAGAGAGAAATCATCAAAAAAGCGTCACTGTTACATATGAGGCTTCGATCTGAATATCCAGAGTTCCAAATGAAAAAGTGACCGCTTATAATGTAGAGAACTCTCTCAATAACATAGTCCTAAATTTTTAGCTCGATCAAACGGTAGATGAGTGTGGATCAAACGGTAAATGATAGAGCATTTGTGCTCTATAGATAATAGTTTTCTCTTTTCAGCAAAGTTTTTATGGTTGAAATAATATTAATTATAGCTAGTTAGGCTCGAAAATTGTTTTTAAATTCAAATTTAGTATTACCTAAATATTTAATTTTAAATAAATTAAACCTATTAATTTTAGTCACGAGTATGTCCTGTTTAATTTGTCCTTAACTAAACATTGTCGGTTTGTGCCGGCGGCGCTCCAAGGAAACTTGGAGAGCCGACAGTGTCCAGCAAGACAAGTAGGCACGAGTAGGATCAGATCATTGGCAACTCTCGACCCCCAGGTTGGCCACTGGTTTGTACTAAAGGCCCCACTCACGCACATGCAGCGAAGCCGAAACATGTATTGATACTTGATTGAATTCCACTGATTTGGCCTTCTAAATCTTTATTTTATTGGTTCATGACGGATTCACGTGGCCGCCATAATTATTAAAGGGATTGTACAAAAAAATAGTTAAATACTCAACCAACCTTAGATATTTTTTAATTATACTATTTCATTCTCAAAAATCTTCCTTGAAAATTGAAATGCCAACTAAATTTCAATCCTTCTCTTATATAAAAAAGGAACTCTCTCTTTCAAGGAAGCAAACATTCCCTCAATAAGTTACAGAACTGACATAAAGCTTCCAATATCTTAACGAATTCTGAATACTCATTACTTAAGTTATATTCATCCCCAACCTGAAACTACAGTGCTTGAGTTCAAACATGAACTTATACTCAAGCTTCAACTTAAGTTATTGCCGAGTTTCTTAGATCGGAGCGTTGATTATAGATCGTTGGAGCTAACTAAACCATAGAATAAGATATATTGTGCAAATGGGTCCTGAGTGATTCAATTGGAGTGCACTCAGGATAGCAACAGAAAGCTGGCCCCAAGGCAAGATGTGAACCTTTGGGTCCATCTCTTCTTTTGATTGAACTCGGTGACCACGTTCAGCTTATCGTATCCATTAAATAACACACAAAAAATCTGCTAATATCTTAAGGTTACACCTCTAAACTTCACTTAGATTTTTCCTATAAAAGGAGACCCTTTTCCTTCGTATTTTCATCAACCAGCTGATTAGCTTCTATTTGAGAAACAAAGAGAGACGAGAGATATGGCCTGTTTTGCCAAATTCCTTCCTCTTCTTCTTCTTTCCGTTAGTTTCTACATAAACTCTAGCTTAGCTGCTAGGAACCTGATTCAGACTACCAACACGGAGTTTCTCAGAACATCTTGTACCAAAACAACTTATCCAAAGCTTTGTTATAGCTCACTTGCAGTTCATGCAACCACCTTCCAAAACAGCCCCAAACTCCTAGCCAATACAGCCCTTGGCGTGACACTTTCCTCGGCCAACTCAACATCTGCCATGATGTCAAATCTCGCTAACAGCCAAGGTATTAATCCTAGAGCGGCAGCAGCCATGCGTGACTGTATAGATGAGCTTAGCGATTCAGTAGATAAGATCAGGAGATCTATCAATGAAATGAGCAGCACAAAAGAGTCTGATTTCCAGCTCATGATTAACAATGTGCAGACCTGGGTTAGCGCTGCATTGACAGACGAGAGTACGTGCAGTGATGGGTTCACGGGAAGCGCCATTGACGGGAACGTTAAGAACTCTGTTAGAGAACAGGTGGTGAACATCGCTCACCTGACTAGCAACGCTTTGTCTTTGATCAACAACTATGCCTCACTTCATGGTTAGCCCATTACCTGAAGTAGTAAATGAAGTGTGGTCTACTTTTACATTTATGGCAATGTCCTTCCTGTATGGTTCGCAGAGACTAGGGTTTTATGTGTTAAATAGCGAAGTGCTATGAGTGACGTTTAAATATGCATCACTATGATTGTTTAAGATGATGTAATTTGGATTTCCTAAGAACTCCGAGACGGACCTACCCGAATTAGATTGAAACACATATTTCGCAGCGCAACTCTGGAAACCAGTCAATCAACTCGAAATTGGATTCCTATACAAAGCAAATGCCGACTAGAAGATGGAAAACATTAACTTCACTTCTGTAAATAAAAGCAACACTCACCCACTGTTTTTCATCTGATCTTCCCAAATTTCCCATAAACGATGTCTTCCACTCCAGAATTAACTCGCAGGTTTCCAACAGTTCACAGGTTTCTCTATCGCAACGTGCGATTCTACCAGAATTTCACGTTATAATTATAATTTCAAAAAAGTGAATAATAATTTTTAAGAGTTAGATAGTAAAGGGAAAAAGCAGTTCAAAGTATAAGATATTATAATATAATTTATTTTTAAATTTGCTAAAATTACAATGAATTAAAATTAAAATACGATGGAAGTGGATAAAATTAATTTATTAAGATAAATTTGGATAAGCCTTAACTAATTTAACTTCCAGTCTTTTCATCTACATTTTTCACGTGCAAATTCATTTCGTACAACTTAGGGGTTCAAATCGTTTGTGTCATTTACCCAACATCAACCTTGTGCCAACCACAAATATTGTGGTTGTGGATGAGTGGCACAGGGTTGTTATTTGTAGCTGTAGATGAGTAGCACAGGTTGGTATTATATTTGTGGTTGTGGATGAGTGGCTTAGATTGGTATCGGGTAAATAGCACAGACATGGCCAACTTAGGGTGAGCTACGCTTTTAATGGTAGATGTGACCCTCCAACCGTAAAATCTTTAACTCCTACCAGAAGTGACAGTTATATTTCAGAATATATAGGCTCATTATTCAGTTAGATATCTATAACGATCTATTCATTTAATAGTAAGCCCGCGAAGATATGAAGTTCGCCGCTCTCAACAAACCCTTCATCGATGAATGTAATTTGAACAAAAGCTACAACCGTCAGTATTCTATCATTCTATGTCCAAGCTCTCATGGACTCCTAGTTCCAAGAAATATGGAAGTCGGCATAAAACAGGAGGCCTTTTGCTTCGTATTTCTATTAATCAGAAGGAAAGCAGAACCTGATTAGGATTTAGTAGACTGTGAATACCATTCAATTCGAATATTAACATGTGGACGAATCACGAAGTCAATAATTCAATTGGAGGAGGATATATTTAAAATAATAATTACAAAAAAGGAAGATATTTTCCTATCCTGACATGACATTCCAACTGAAACATGGATTGGAAAGGTAATGAATCCACTGAAACAACGCCATACATTCATGGACCATAAATGTAATAAAGGCTGATGGGAATAGTATTAATTATTAAGTTTATTTGACTTGAATTTTAAATAATTTGTTATAATTGATCATTTTTTAAAAAATTATTAAATTTAAATTTAAACTTAAATTCAATTCAATGTAATTTTATATATTAATAACAGAGTAATAAACAAGTTCTTAAGTTCTAAGTTAATTATTCTTCGATTAATGTCATAATCATTTCTATTAAATTGGTATTATTCCTATTTTTAATGAATATAATTTCCATTCCACAAAATGAGAGAGGAAAGAGTATTTTCATTAATCAAAGTACAAGAATTCATACACACGATCGTTCAATGTTCAATCTTGATCTACCTTTTCTCGACATAAGGGGCAAGAAT
The DNA here is from genome assembly GCA_026413385.1 of Erythroxylum gracilipes. NCBI lineage: Eukaryota > Viridiplantae > Streptophyta > Magnoliopsida > Malpighiales > Erythroxylaceae > Erythroxylum > Erythroxylum gracilipes. The sequence continues at coordinate 12,487 of JANZLC010000030.1, forward strand.
TGGAATTGCCCAACCATCTAAACAGACATGATTGGTGGAAAACATGGGAGCAAGGCATCCTCGTAAGGGCTGTCTCACCAGAAAACTCGTCCAGACAAATGATACAGTTGTCGTGTTCATTAGTTTCACCGTCGTCGGCATAAAAACTCTCCGCCGCCAGTTTCTCCAAGATCGATTCCGACACCCCTTCGCACTCCGACCCCTCGACGACCACCGTCTCCGACACCAACACTTTCAAGGTGGACACTAGTTGAAACCCCGAGAAGTTGCCAGACCTCGCAGCTCGGAACGCGTACGAACCCATCTTCCCAACCAGACGACGAACCACGGGAGCATCGAGAATGTTATTTACCCAAGGAAGCGCATGCCACAGGTAGCGAGAGCATAAGATTGGATCGTCAAGAACACAGCGAGGGATTTCCAAAGTGGAACGACGGCGATCACGAAAAGGGTACTCAGCCTCAATGTTGTCTCCGGTGAACATTAGCACGCCGTCTCGGTGAAAGTTGAAGTACATATAGAATCGAGGTTGGCTCGTATCAACGTTGTTATCGTCGATTTCTGGCAGAACTCCGCGTTGTGTTAGAGTAGCCTTATGAACTCTAGTTGATCCAAGAGTTGCTATTGTTGTTGTGGAAGCCATTTTAGCGAGAAGATTACGAGGAACAGAAGATTATGAGTGATGTATCCTATGAGGTATTTATAGGATTTGACATTTGTTCGATTGTTTTTGTCTTCCAGTCGGTAGTCCGAATTTGTTTTTGGTTTGGAGAACTCAATTTCCGTTTGCTCTAGATCTCCGTGTTGGTTTGAGACTAACTGAAACAGTTAGACGAATGACGACAGTTAGTCTCTGCGTTCTAGTAACTAACTTAACTGACTAGGGTTTCTCAGAATCCTCATAACACGTAACACAGGATTATTTAAAAAAAAAACTTAATATAAATTCTTAACCTTTAGAATTGTAAAACTGAAATTAAATTCGGGATTATCTTCCCTATATATGTATGGCCGACTTGGTTGCATCCTTTTCTTTTTCTAACAAATAATTAATAATTAATGACGAATGAATAATTAATTATAGTATTTTTAATAATAAAGAGTAATAGTCTATAAAAACTCTTTAAATTTAATAATTTAATATGAAATTTTACAAAATTCTATAAAATAAATCTAATTTTATAGAATTTATTTATAGTTATTTTTCATTTTATGAAATTTTAGTTAATAATAACATGAGTTAAGAAAATCATTGGATGTTTCCAAGTATTATAATTATTAATTAAAATCTTAAAAGATGATTTATGTTAATTATACACACATATATACATCTTCAACAAGTAGATTTTAAATTGTTATTAGTTTATCACGTTCAATATTCTATTTTCTTAATTATTTTAATTAAGTTTCATAATTACATTTCTCTACACTAGTTGTTATGATTTGTCTTCACTGGGGAGTGTCATTATCGAGAGAGGATCACGGGGATCAGAAGATTATATGAGAGTTGTTGTAATATATAGGATGATGTTTATTCGATTGTTTTCCAATGTATAGTAGGAATTTGTTTTTAGTTTGGAAAACTCAATTTCCGTTTGCTTTATTGATCTCCATGTTGGTTTGAGACTAAATGTAATTATTTACAGGTAACTCAAACCTACACTCCTCTTTAAACTTGAGTGTAGAGTTTACTAATAATAACTGGACTTGGGTCAACCATTGTTAAAATGACTAGAACTAAATATTTGAATAGTTGATCCTTACCACTTATAAATCGTTTAATATTTTCATATTTAGTCAAATATGAGATACTCTAACACTTCCTCTTAAGTGCAACTGGGATTAGACATCTAGTTGTCACTTGAAATAAACACAATGGTAATTAGACCGGGGCCGCTGGGATTAGACATCCAGACGGATAACCAAAAAATTAATAATCCGGACCAAATTTGCTCTGATACTAACTTAGAATAATGACGCTTGAATATTAAACTAAGAAAAATGATTCAATGCATAATCACAAGATGTAGAGGAGATATATACAAGAAGTTGTTACAAAAGATAGGACTCAATCTAAACGTGATAATCCTATAAACTTAACAAATCAATTGAAAGTATATCTGGTATAACTAACATTATCTAATACGCCCCCCACAAGCGGAAGGAGAAGCAGAACAAAGTCGAAGCTTGGAAACAAAATGAGAAAGTAGTTGTTTAGGAAGTCGCATCGTTAAAATATCAGCCAATTGATTAGAAGAGGAGATCACACCAACAGAAATCACCTTGTGAGCAATTAGATCTCAGACAAAATGAAAATCGATCTCCATATGTCGGGTCTAAGCATGAAAAATAGGATTTGAAGAAAGAAACACAGCCCCAATGTTGTCGCACCAAATGCGAGGAGGCGTAGAGAGCTATACACCCAGCTCAGGAAGTAACTTAAGGAGCCACGGCACCTCAACACAAGCATTAGCAACTACCTTAAATACGGATTCTATAGAGGACATAGCAACTGTACGTTGCTTGCCAGACTTCCAGGCCAACAAGTTGTTACCTAAAAAAATTAAAAAGCCACCATTGGATCGTCGATCGTCGGGGCATCCAGCCCAATCGACGTCACTAAACATAGTGAGACTGTAAAGAGAGCAACGAGAGATGAAGGAAGACATAGAAAGAGTGCCTTGCAAATACCAGACCAACCGTTTGGGGGCTTGAAAATGAGTGGAGGTAGGCTGATGGAGAAATTGGCACAACTTATTTACAGTAAGGGAGATATCCTGCCTGGTAAGAGTAAGATATTGCAAACTGCCATACACCTGGAGAACCAAAGTGGCTTCAACAGAGGAAAGAGGATGGCCAATTGTCTTAGACAAAGCAGGACTCGCCATCATAGGAGTAGAGATTGGTTTGCAAGTCGTCATGCCCAATTTGTGTAAGATTGTAAGGATGTAGTTGTGCTATGAGAGAAGCAGGCCGTGAGCATAAGGAATAACTTCGATGCCCATAAAATGATGCAGAGGTCCCAGATCACATAGAGAAAACTCCTTAGCAAGCCAAGAGATGAAGGACTTCACAAGAGAAGGAGTACTCCTTGTAATTACTAAATCATCAGCATAAACCAGAATAAAACACAAGTGGCAATTATCTTTATAGATAAATAGACATGAATCAACATGAGACCCAGTGAATCCAAAAGTAGACAGAAAAGTACTAAGCCGATGATACCAAGCTCTAGAGGCCTGCTTGAGGCTATATAAGGACTTGTTCAATTTTCAAATAAAGTTAGGGCCTAAGAAGCACGGATACGGACACGAAAACGGGACACGAACATGAGGACACATCAACTTCTAAAATTTGGTGGACATTATATATATATATATATATATATAATTAAGGAAAAAGTCAGAATTCATAATATGATATATATTGATTGATGTGTTTCAAGACTTCCAACATCTTGATAATTCATACATATTTGGTACTTTATAAGCCCCTCTAAAAAAACATGGAGCATATATTTCATTAAGCAATTTGTCTATAATCTCCTATCCAAAAGTAGAATTAGTAATTCACATGAGTATTTATAACAAAAAAATCTAACTAAAGTATCCACCCTCTAATCACTTTAATGTCAAACATTAGCATTGCTTTCATCAGCAAAGATCATACTCTCCAACTCTGGTTCATCAAGTGAAAGATTGACAACTTCAATGATTCCATGATCATCATCAATTGATGAAAACTCATCTCCTGTAATATCCCACATCATTGCTTCTCCTTATTTGTATTGTGAAGATTTTCTTGAAAGAAGTCGCAAATTAGTATGAATGTATATTAAACTCTCAGCACGCTTAGATTTGATCTTGTTCCTTTTAAGGGAGTGAATAAAAGAGTAAGTACTTCAATTTCTTTCACAACAAGATGAAGATGATAGTTGTCAGAGTAATTTGAGAGCAATCTTTTGAAGAATTGAAGCATGAACACCATGAACTAGCTACCAAGATTTTGCATCAAGGATACCTCTATCATTTACAGAGTCATAGTCATCAAACCCTTGTCTACCATCCGAAAAATTAGCAAACTCAATGTTTACTTTTCTCCGATCTTCTACATTAGGAAAGTATCTCTTTAAACATTTCAATCTCTCATTGGTGAGCTCCACATCTTGATTTGGTGGAACTCGTTTTGAGTCTTTACTCAACCATTC
>JANZLC010000031.1:0-12256 GCA_026413385.1 Erythroxylum gracilipes
TTTTTGTCTTATTCTCCAACTTGGCTTCTTATATACTCCTCCTTTCCACTTATTTACAAAAATGTCATCCTTGTTCTGGTTTTTAAACATCTATCCGAGTAATTTCCTGTGACCATCAAAAAATATCATACATCATTAAGCTTAAAGTTCTATTACATCAAACTTTTCAACCCTTTTTTACGGATCAAGTAAAGAATTCTCAAAGTCTAATTTTATTTTCAAACCACTAACTCTAATATTTGGATTCCTATTTTTAGCACTATAAAAGTTTTTCTTCACTTTGACCATGAATATGGTCTGCCTCTTATTATTAGGACTCCTCCACTTGTTCATTTTTATCATCTATCACTCTCCTATTTAAAAGGAGCGAGTAAGTCAAATTTCCTTATAAAATTTGCTTTGTTTCAAGCCCTCGAATCTCTAAAATAATGACCTAGAAATGTAGATAAATAGGCTAAATATGTAGATGGGTTATACTCGTCATAATATTCAGCTTGAAAGAGGCAAGGCCTCTTGTAACTAATAGCTCCTTCCAAAAATTCCATAGAGTATCAACCTAACATTATATCTGCAATTCTAAAATTATGGAATCCTTCATACAACTCCTTTATATTTCCTTTTGGTCATGCTTCCATTTCATTGAAATACATTTTCTATTTAACTAGTTTGTATGTAATCAAGGAAGATTTTATTTGCTTATTAAAGAAACTCCTAGTTCATATTCTAGTGCTTTTAAATGTTCATCTTATTATGGGTTGATAAATATTAAAGAAGAACACATCAAATTTATTTTAGTTCTACTAAACCAATTTATCTTTTCCCTATTAATAACAAATCAAGTTTAGAATTCCTTCCTTTTTGCGAAGTGGTAGCTTCTTGTAAGTTATTTTATTTAGGCTTTATTTTTTTAGGTTTTCTCTACAAAAACTTAAGGAGATGCATCTCCAATCTCCCTCTGTATTGGCTCAACCTGTGTGTGTGCTTTGTCTAGCTTTGGACTTTTTCCTATTTCCTTGAACTTATAGAAAGAGAAGGCTTGCCTTTTTCTGAGCCTAGATTTCCTATTTTTTTAGCCTTCTCTTATCCACCAGTTTTTGTAATAAATCTACTAATACTTTCTTGTCTCTGAAGTCTAGGTCTATAAATCAGCTAAATTCTTTTGAAAACTTTTCTGAAAGGCCTTATTGGATAAGAATTTTTAAGACTTCCTAATCCTCTTACTTGGTCGTTTCTTAAATTTTTTTCCTCATTTATATCAATCCTAGAGTTTTTATTATTGTTAGTGATAAAGTCTTAAAACTGGACCCTTTTATTATGACATTGGGTTTTAAAATGTATCTCCCTTACCTTTGGAGTAGGTAACTTGATCTTTATTTGGGAATTCCTCCTATTGTACATTTTTTAGACTACCCGATAAGAGTTCATTTTGAGGCAAATATCATCAATGATAAATTCTTCAATGAAATTTTTTATTACTATCATGTTTTGAAGTACAAGATTATCGCTGCTAATGTCGCTAACATAAAAGCTCACCACTTCTAATGGTTAAAAACCTTCTAGAGTTTACCACCTAGACCTGATGCTGCCCTTATCAAAACTATTCCCACTGATTAATGTATTCTTAGCTCCTTAAAATCTTTCTAACTTTTATTATTACAAATTTTGGATTCTTAGATGCTAAAAATAAAGAAGAAAGGCAACCTTCCTCTCAAAGAAATGGCTCATAATCCTCCCCTTAAAAGAAAACGTAAAGAAAAGTCCTCAACGACTTGTAGTTTCAAGAAAGCTAAAACTCTAATTTTAGGAACTTTCAATAAGAAATCCACTCATTCCTCCTCCAAGTTGCTCAAAGAAACTATAATCACTAAGCTTGCAACTGAAGATACTCTTCCTATGGAAGGAACTTCCTCTACAACTGAAAAGTTTGTTGAAAAAGTTGACGATGGAATGAAATGTCCTTTTATTGCTTTCAACTTCCTTTTCACCATAGATTCTCACTATTTTATCTCCTTCCTACAAAAGACAAAACATCAAGCCTTCTTTCTCCTTTTTATTTATAATTAGAGTCTGAAAAAACCAAGGCTTGTTTTGACCCAACAGTCACAGAGGTTACTTTACTAGAGGTAAAGCAAGAATTCCTTTATTCCATATGTTGATAAGCTACTCTATTAATGAATTTTTTTATATCTTGCAAATAAAGGATGTTTGGTCCACTGCAATGACTTCAGAAGAAGTCTTCAAACTAAGCTTCTTAGGCCTATCCCCTTACCTTCCTTCTAATGCCAAACTGATAATCAAGTCTAAAGAACTATTGAGAGTCAAGGAATCTTTGAGACTCACCACGAATCAAGAGTTACAATTGATGACTAAAATTCATCGTAGTTCATTTATGAGTATTTTTACCAAAGCTAAGCAAGTTTGTCCTACTTCCTTTGAAAAATCTTACTTTGATCAAGTTATGTACTCCAAGAAGTTAAGCCTTTCATATCATCATAGAATGGACTATGATGTAAAGGAGACTAAAGGTAACAATCTCTTAAAAAAAATTCAATAGCTGAAAAATGAATTTGATTTTTTAGAAAATGAAGCTATTGAGCATAAACGACCTACTAAGTTGATTAGAGAAAAATAAGAAGTCATTCAACAAAATGGAAGAGGATCAATTAGGAGTTTCATAAAGTCAAACAGACAATTATAAAGTTAGGGAATTCATTGGTACCGATCAACTTTTGGAAGCAATAAGTCCAGCAAACCAAAGAGGACCAACTGTTACGTAATAATCAATAGGGTGAAATTCGATCTTTTAACTTGGACCGGCTGTGAACTTCCCTACTTTGTCAACCTTTGGCTAGTTTTAAGTGGATATTTAGACTTCCATTTATGAATGTTAATTGAATGCTTTTTTTTCAAAACTTCACTCTCATTCCTTGATCCCATACTTTCAATAAAAGTAGGTACATATGGTTTTAAATACTTTCCATTAATAAAACACCTATAAGGTTCACCTTCCAAACTAGATAACCAATAGGCATTACTATTTAAATCTTTACAAATTGTAAATGGCCCTTCCCAATTTAGAGACCATTTACCTTATTCTCTATCTTTTATCTAAGGTGGGAGGGTCAACTTCCACACTAGATCCCCTTCCTAAAATTCTTACATGTGAATTGTTTTATCATAGAATTTTTCCACCTTTTCCTTTTGAATAATCATATTATTAAAAGCCTAAAGTCACACTTTATCTAATTCCATTAACATTGTTTTTCTAAAAATCAAAAGTATCTAAAGCATTTTTATTTAGCTACTCTCAATGATGGAACCACTACTTCCATCAGAAGAATGACATCATGTCTACAAGTTAAGGAAAATGGGCTAATTCTTATAGTATTATGCTTAGACGTACGATACACCTATAAGGTTTTAAAGAAACTTTGTGCCATTCTCTTGGATTAGTCTCTAACATTTTCTCCAAAATCTCAATAATTATTTTATTATATGTTCAATTTGACCATTATCCTGAGCATACTATGGAGTTGAATTCAAAATTTGTATCATATAATCTTCAGTAAAATCTCTAACTTCCTGGCATGTAATAATTGTTCCTTGATCACTTTTTATTGATTAAAGAATTCCATACTGATGAATAATTTGTACCTTGATGAATTTAACTACATCTGTTTGATCAACTTTCTTCAAAGGTTGAACTACCACCCATTTGGTAAAGTAATGTGTGGCCAATAAAATAAAATAAAAACATTTTGAGGATGGTGGATATATCTTCCCAATGAGATCAATGGCCTATCCTCTAAATGGCTATGGTTTAAATATATAATGTAACTCAAACATAGGAATTCTTTGAATTCTTTTATATTTTTTATACTATTTATAACCTCTAGTGTATGATATGCAATCTTTCAAGATGGTTGGACCATAGTATCCATACCAATGTATATTCCATTTCATCTTTATTCCAAACTGATGTACTCTACATACCCATTCATGATATTATTAATGCCTTAGGTGTCCAAAACATCTCAGAAGAAGTTTGTCATTTCCTTAACAAAATAGAATTTCTTAAATCAACACATCGTTGAGTGCTCATTGCTTAAGTTTGAAAGACACTTATTTTTCTAGGGTTTTCCAAAAAGTATTTGATCTCCAACCTCCAATTATGGGTGACTTCTTTATCAATATTCAAAACTTCTAGTGAAACTTCTCTCTTATAAATGGATTAGTGGGGCATCGTTGTACCGCAATACATTTATAGACTAAGTTTTCAAATATCTTTAACCCATATCCTATTTGTGAAAATTCATTTGCCTCATAATTTTCACCTTGTAGAATACATTGAAATTCTACATCATCAAAGAATTATAGTAATTAAACAGCAGTGGTATAATAGGGTGATAAAGCTAAACTCATGCACTTATATTCTCTTGCCACTTAGTGTAATTCTAGTTGTGTATCCTTTTATTAGAATTTATTTAGCTCCTAGATCAACTAGAAGTTCTACTCCAATTATTAAGCCTTCGTATCTTGCTTGATTATTAGTACATGGGAAGTCTATTTTAAGGGAGAGAAGAGTTTTGATTCCATTTAGTATGATTATGACTACTCCAATACCACCTGACTTTTATGTACTAGACCCATAAAATTTCAATTATTGTGGCTTCTTCTCACAATTGATAATGAGACGTCCCTCATCCTCTTGTACTTTAATAGAGGGATGACTTGTTAAAAAGTAAGCAAATGCCTAAACTTTTATAAATTTGTAAGGATAATATATCAAGTTAAGTCTATAAGAGTCATAAGCCACTTCCCCATATTTCCTAAGAGGATTGGCTCATGTAACATGTATTTCATTAAATCATTATATGAAATCATATAGACTTTATTTTGAAAAAAGTAATACCTTAATTTTTAAACAAGCGAAATATTAACATCAAACATAACTTAATAATGGGTAAATACTTCTTTTTTGTTGCTATAAGCATTTTACTCATATAATAAATAGCTTGTTCATAGCTAGCCTCATTACTCTAAGCTAATAGACACCCATAGATTCTTCAACAAAATAAATATACAAATTTAATGGAATTATGTTTTTAAAAGGCATAAATACTAAAGGTTTACTTACTAATTTGATACTATTGAATGCCACTTGATGCCTTTCCTCCTAGTAGTATTATTCATAGTTCTTTGAACTTAATAAGTATGAGAATTATTTTGTTTTTCTTTCCAAATTAGTAATGAGTCTTCTCATTTAGTTCACTGACCTAAAAACCTCTAAAAACCTCTAAAGCTTCTTCTTATTTTGAGGTGGTTTTACTTAGATAATCGCTTTTGCTTTATTCGTATCCAATGCAATTCCTATATTATGAACTAAAAACCCCATAAAGTTCTCTGCTTTCACTTACTTCAATTTGTGCCTTCTTATTCTAAGAAAAAGCTTCTTGCAAATCCTAGATATGATATATAGTCTTCTTTGATTTCATGACAGTATCATTTATGTAAACTTCTAATGTATGCCCTATCAAATTATGAAAAAAGGAATTCATGGCCTTTTGATATGTGGCTCTTGCATTCTTTAGACTAAAAGACATTACAACCCACTCAAATGTCCCGATTGACCTTGCACATCTAAAAGCTACTTCAGAAATATCAATCTTTTTAAATAAAAATTTGGCTATAACTTGAAAATAGTCCATAAAAGAGAAAAAAAAAAGTGTAGTCTTCACATCAATTAAAGAATATATAATCGGTATCATATATATATCCTTAGGTTTGATTGCAATTAAATCTTTAAAGTTTATACAAATTCTTATTTTTCCATTCTTTTTTACTATAGGCACAACATTAGCCAACCACTTAGTATATATGGTTGGTTTAAAAAATCATCCTCGTGTAATTTTTCAACTTCTTCTTTAACCTTCAAATCAATGTTTTTATGTATTGTTTCTTCTATAAAGCACCCAAAATCATTTGGTAAATCTAGTTCAAAAAAGGTAGGAACCCCTTATAAGAAAAAAGAATGTAGGGTGTTAGTACTAGTAACAGTACCAAGAATTCCATAAATATGATGTTAGAAAAGCTAGTTAAGGTTATGACATAACATATAAGTCATTTTCTTATTAAAACCCATATTAACAGAAGACAAAAGACTAACTTTAAGAGTTTTAGTGAATAAGGAGTCAACAATAAACATTATGCTGTCTAGAATGACGATAACTTGAGGTGAAGACGATGCAAACTTAATCCCAGTTGAAGTATATATTGCTATATTCAATGGTGAAACTACTAAAGCATGAGGAATTCTCCCTGTAAAGATTATAAGGGGAGGGAAGACTTTGTTAATTGCTTTCTTTGTTGTTAACACCCATACAAGTTACTAAGTCTTATTGGGTCAAGATTAGATCTACTCTAATTATTGCATTCCATCATCTCTCCATCAACTTTTACTTTAATGGAAAGGGGATCAATTTGAAGCTTAACTTTGGTAAATTCCTCATTTTTTTTGGAATCAATTACTAGTGGGTGTTAACGATGCTAAACTTGAAGAGTGTATAATCCAAAACCTGAATGATGCTACTACAATAATAAGACAAAGCCAAATTGCAAGAATGGGAGTCTAGAGGAATAGGTCATCAGCTTAGGTTCATTCATAGTTCTTATTATTCTCAAGTCATCATAATGTGCCTCCTACTGGTCCAATCTCATCTTCTCTTATTTAGGGAGAAGATGGTGAAGTTGCCTCTCCAACCTTAACAGTCAGCCTATCTCCTTAGACCAATTTTGTGGAAAAATCTTCACAACTTGTTACACTTTGATATAGTGACTCCATATCTGATATTGCATTTACTTCAGTTTTTAGATCTAGTGGTATTGGCAGTGATATGACTGATACAACAACCAATACACAAGCTTACTGTGATGCAAGTTCTAATTCAAACTAAAGATAATTTCAACAATATTGTACTCAACATCTAATATGAAAAGGTAACTTTATGATGATAACATTACAAAAATGATCTTAGCGATGTTGTTTATTTGAGGGCTAATTGGATAAGTCAAATCCAGAGACAAATATGCACACATTAATTTGTGTAAGAACAAAGAATTAGCTATTAATGTTATATTACTTTTATATGTATAATTTGATGATACTTATATAATTTTACTTATATAATGAATGCTCAAAAGTTTTAATTAATAATGTTTCTCTATGATTTAATTTGATAATAATAACCAAATAATTCACAACAAAAACCATGTTGATACGTTATAAACAAAATATCACAATTTGCTTAATATTATGGATTATGTAAAAAGTTGCAAAAGATATTTGCAACGTTTTTACACACTCATAATTAAAAGATTTTACTTACAAAATTATAAAAATATAGTTAAAAGGTTTTACTTATGAAACTAAGAAATGTAGCAAACCATATATCACTATGAATGCATAAAATGAAGCTAAAAAATACACTCTTTTTGTTGCCTATCATGTGGCACCAATTTTGTTCACCAATATTGACGTATAATTGATATTTGGCTATGTATTTAAAGTGTTTTAGGTACCAAAAAAATCATAGCTAATAATATTTGTCTATAATTCTAGAAACATTTCCTATAAATTTTTACTATGAAAAATTGGCAATATTTCATAAAATGAAATGGAAATGTCACAATTAATTATGCATGACATTTTTTAGCAAATTGGCTACACTTTTATTCGTTGCCTATAGTCTAGTTTGTTGCACTACAAATAATATATAGTTAAAATATGAGATATAAATTTATATTTGTTATTCATTATATAATTCAATAATTTAAAATTTTTATTATTATTAAATTATTTGAAATAATTTCATTTTATTAATATTTATTTATTAAAATAAATTATAATTTTAAAAATAAAAAATCCTTTTATTTAAAATAAATGTATCATTGTTTTATGTTTCAAATTAATTTTTAAAATATATAATTTTTGGTAAATATTTTGTTACTAAAAACAATTTGAAATTGAATATTCTTTAAAAATATTTTTTTTTGAAAGAAGACAAAATATTTGTATTAACACAAGCTAAGGTTGACAAATATGCATCTCAATGGCAAGAGACTTTAATTACAACTCAATAGTAGAGGAAAAACTAGATGTGAATTCTAAGCGTCCACAATTCCTATTATGTAGAAAATAACGCGTATTAGAATACAACTCTTATTCCACACTAATATAGCAAACAACACGCACCAGAATAAAAGGCATAAATAAACTAGGGGCCAAGTTTCCTAATGTCCCAGTTACTTACACATTCTAGGAGAAAAAACTAGACACAGATCAAGCATCCATGCTTAGGCAACATTAGTGAAAAACACACCAGAAGATAATGCATAAATGAATACCTTAAGGTCTTTGTTTTCTATTGTTGCATGTGAAGCACGTTCCAACATCTTCTCATGCTTGTACTAAGATTGTGATGCTTTTCTTTAGCTAGAAGGAGGCCTCTTATCCAAGGCACAGTAATGCCAATCAATTATTGCATCCATCACCTTGCCCGTATATAGCCGTCTATTTTGCTCCTTCTAGATATAATAAATTAAATAGCAAAAGGCTATTTGGAGAGCTACTCCATCTTGCCTCATCTTAATGATCATGTTGGTAGTCCATTGTAATAAGTTTCCTTAATCATCCTAGGAACAAAATACCTACACTATGTTTTGAATTTTTCTCCAAATAACATGTGAGGCCTTGCATTGGAAGAATACGTTGTTTCGAGTTTCACGATCTGTTCCACATAAGTTGCAATTGGTGTCGAGATTTATAGTATTTCCATTCCATTTAGCTTTCATTTTAAGCCTATCTTTCATCGCTAGCCAATAAATAAAAGTTGCCTTAGGGGATAAGGAATTCTGCCAAATTAGTTTTAGCCAAATGACTCTAGGTTGCATCACCTTAAACAGCTTGTAGCATGATCTATTGGTAAACTCCTTAGAGCTGGTATCTGTTCGGATAATTTTGTCCTCCTCTCTAGTTGAAGTAAAGACAGGAAGTATGTTTATCAAGCTAGCTGCCCCTCTAAAATTGCAATCCCAGCTTCCATTGAGAATTATTGAGCTAACTCTTGCTTGAATAGGAATTCTGATTAGCAAATATCTAAGGTCATTTCTCTTAATTAAGGGACTCATCTCAATCCAATTATCAAACCAAAACCACGTTGAGTCCCCATTTCTGATTATTTTCTTCATCAAGTGGTAAGTGTGATGTCTTAATCTCAACATTTGCTTAAAACTTCATGATTTTTCTCTGCTTTGATCTAATTGCTAGAAGCTCTTCTCTTTCATCTAGTACTTGTTTATCCACTTAGACTATAGGGCCTCCTTATCTTTAAATATCTACCATATCCTCTTTGTGAGCATTACTTTCTACATAGACATAAGAGATGTAATCCTACTTTCTGCATAGACATAAGAGATGTAATCCCTAAACCCCCTTCCGCCTTAGAGAAGCACAATTCATCCCATTTCACCTTAGCCCCTCTTAAGTTTCCAATTTTCCCATCTTATATAAACTGCTTGGTATCCTTTTCAATCTCCTTCACAACATTCTTAGGTAGCACCAAATGAGCACTCCGATGCGTGCTAACGTTCCTCAGTACTGTGGATATCAACTACAGTCTTCTAATAAAAGCCAACCACCTATTTTGTTAAGCATTGATCCTGGTTTTGTACATTTCAACTAAAGGCAAGCAATCCCCATATTTTGGTTTTTTGTGGTAATCAGGATACCCAGATATCTTAATGGAGGAATATGAATCTAAAGTTTTGTCAATCTACTTAACTCCTCCGCATTTTTCATATTTGATGAAACATATGTACAACTTTTTAGAAAACTAATATTTAAGTTGAACATCTTGCTAAACTCCTCGAAAATCTTCATCATTAGATTTAAGGAATATGGATCAGCTCCACACACCAAAAGTAAATCGTCTACAAAAGCTAGATGACTTAGCTTTAGCACTTCACATTTATGGTGAAATTTGAATCTCATATTCTCAACGACATGGGGCAACCAACTTTCTAGAGAGGATCTCTAACGACAAGTGACAATAGATAGAGGGAAAGATGATCCTCCTATCTAGTATCTTTGAAATTTTTGAATAACTTATTAGGCCTTCCACTAATAAGCAGGCTAAAATTGGCTGCAGAAATGCACTCTTTTATCCATCCCACAAAAATATCTGGGAGGTCAAAAGCTAGAAGACAATTAATGGTGAATATCCATTTAATAATATCGAAAGTTTTGAAATAATCAATCTTGATGCAGTGGCTCTTAATGGACCTCATGGAAATATAATCCCTCATCAACTCTTGAACAAGCAAGATGTTATCCCTAATGCTCCATCCCTGAACAAAAGTTCCTTGGGAAATATTGATAATAGGCTCCAAGCATTTCTTTAATCTATTCATAATGATCTTTGAAATGAGTTTGTAAATGGTGTTGCAACAAGATATGGGGGAAAAATCTTTCATACTAGTGGGGTTTTGAACTTTTGGGACAAAGCATATATACGTTCTGTTGATTTCCTTAAGAAGATTGGAAGAGTTAAAAAATTTCTATACCACTTCCACCACCAAATCACCTCCAATGCTCCAAGTCTTTTGAAAGAAAAAGGCGTTAAAACTATCTGACCCAAAGGCTTTAGACGAATTCAAACTGAACAAGGTGTTTTTAATTTCCAACACTGAAATTGGACCAATTAGTGCTTCCCTATCTTCTTGGTTGATTGTCTAGTTAATTACCCTAAAGAGATCACTTGTTCTTCCAGTTTCAAGTGTACCCCTTAAAGAAGTTCGTAGCAATATTCCCCGTCTTAACTGGACTAGTACATAAAGTGTCGCTCTCATCAGCTAGCGTAATAATTTTATTTCTATTTCTTCTTGTCAAAATATAGTTGTAAAAGAAATTCATATTAGTATCACCATCCCTAAGCCAAGTAACTCTAGATTTTTTCCGCAAGATGGAGTTATGAGTAATTATTGCTGAATTATAGTCCCTCAAACTAACTACCTCTATATTTTTCAAGTTTACATCATGAGTAAAGGTATAAAATCTTTTCCAAATTTCTAACAACTTAGCTTTAGTTTCTTGAAGTGGATTTGCAGTTTGTAGTTTGCAGTTTATTAGTCTTTATGAAAACTTTCAGTGCAAGTTTGACCCTTTGCAACTTCTTCATTAACTGACTGGCCTTATAGCTGTCCATTGTCGAGTCCCAACTATTTTTAACTAGCTCTTTAAAACTTGGTTTTTTAACTAGAAAATTAAAAAACCTAAATGGGGCTCTAGTGAATTTATCACCTTGCATGCCATAAACCCTTATCCATAAGTGATCCGAGCATCTTGGTTCATCGTATTGAATAATTATCCATAAGTGATCCGAGCATCTTGGTTCATCGTATTGAATAATAGAATGGGAAAAATTATCTAGCTAAAGCTGGTTTATGATAAATCTATCTAATTTCCTCCTTAAAAAAAATGCACTCTATTGTTTATTGTTCCATGCGTAGAGAAATACCACAAAACGTAAGTCCACCATATTTAATCCCATCATGTTCTCTGAAAGTTCCTTCCCTACTCCTTTTAAAGGTGAACTGCCACCCTCTATCTCCAATGTAGAAAGTACACAATTGAAGGTGTATGTGAACCTTGTGCCAAAGGGAAGAGTCACATCTTACCCTTCCCATCAAGTGATTGGAGAGCAGCAGAAAAACTCCAGCTTGTGCACACTGATGTCTGTGGACCAATGAGAACACAATCAGCTGGAGGAAGTAGATATTATGTAGAGTTTATAGATGATGCATCAAGGTACTCTTGGATTTACTTTATGAAAAGCAAAGATCAAGTGTTTGGCATGTTTAAAGTATGGAGAGCAGAAGCTGAAAGTCAAAGTGGAAATAAGCTAAGATGCTTGAGGAGTGATAGAGGAGGAGAATACACTTCAACTGAAATGAAGAATTACTTTGAAAAAGAGGGGATTTTTCATCAATTTTCTGTTGCTTATTCACCTCAGCAAAATGGGGTATCCGAAAGGAAGAATAGGAGTATAATGGAGATGGCAAGGTCAATGATGTGTGGGATGAATGTACCTAGAAAATTCTGGACTGAAGCATGTTGTACAGCAGTATATTTGCAAAACAGATTGAAAACTAGAGCTTTGGATGGGAAGACTCCATTTGAGGCTTGGTTTGGAGTTAAACC
>JANZLC010000033.1:7291-25843 GCA_026413385.1 Erythroxylum gracilipes
AAGTATTAATAAAAATATTTTATTTTTAAAATAAATAATTTAAAAATTATTATTTATAAACTAATATTTATTTTATATATTTTAATTATTAAATCAAAATTTATCTGAAATTTATATAGTTTAAAAACATATTTTAATTTTAATTATATTCATTAATAATTATTAAATTAAAAATTAAATTAAAATTTATTATTATGATTTTTGGAGACAGGGTTAAAAACATACAGTACAACTGTATAATATGACAATGGACTATTTTGTAATTTTTTAAAAATTGAGAGATTATTTTATAAATTTAAAAAATTACCCGAAACGATACTCGGTATTAATCGATGCCGGTGCAGTACCGTACCAGAATCCAATTCGGTACGTAACATTGGTTGAAGAGGAGGTAGGGTTTTATAAAAGAGTTGTTATGAAGTTGAGAGAGAAGGAAGGGTTAAATTGACTAGCGTATTTTTTTAGATTAAATTCTTGAGGAAAGTAATCTAAATACTAAGGGGGTGTTGGGATTTAGAATCCAAGTAAAGTGCTACTACTTTTCTTAGATTGGAAAAGTTTTCACTTTCCTAACTACTCAAAAAAATGAACTAAACGTGATAATATAAATTTTAAGAAAAATATTACTTTTCCAAACAAGAATTCATGTCAACCAAACAATGCCTAGAAGTGAAGGGGACTGAGGATTCTAATTTTGATTTTTAAGATTTTTGTTAAATTTAAGATAATCATAATCATTTAATATTGTTTAAGTTAATTTATATTTATTAGTATAAATTATATTTTTAGATATAACCATAATCAAAAAATTAAATTAAGGTAAGATTATTTAAAAAGAATGAGTTTTATTGTGTCACGTATATGTCACATGGAATATTGGAACCTACGTTAAAAACATATTACGTTAATAATGGCATAACACATAATAAATAAAATTTTAATTATATCCATGTTTTTAATTTAAAGTATAATTTGAATATTTTGTAAATATTGGAGTTCATTTTAAAATTTTAAGATTAAATTTATATTTTGATAAAAATCACGAGCAAACTTTACTTTTGTGATGAAGATCAAAACTGGTGGGGGGCTGGACAATGAACCTAAGCCCCATGGTAAGTATTGATAATGTACCGGATCAGCTTTAAACCCAAACTTATTTGTACCTGGGCTCAGTGGCTCCTGGTCTACCTTAAAAATCACAATTTTTAAATAATAAAGGACAAAAATGAACATGATACTCTAATTAGTGCTAATAAAAGGATATTATGAGTAACTGAGGGAAGCTTTGTAAACGCCAATATAAAAATTAACGAGTATCTTTTTGTGTAGTTTTATTTATTTTTAGAATATTACTGTAAATCATTACAAATTAGATTATGATATAAGAAATGCTTATTGAATTTATATTAAATTATTTTAATACCTAATATGATTGTTGTAAATGATTTTAACAATAAATTAGGTTAAAATAATTAATAAAAATTCAAAATAATAATATTTATCATAAAATCCATCCTTTCACTTTATTTTAAAACTATAATTTTTTTTTACAGGTGACAATGTTGGAACTTATAAAAAATGTGACTCGCGATAGAAAATTTTAGTAAATTAAGACACTGATAAATAATTCCTCGTAAAGAAATCATTTTAATTCCCATAAGTCTTTTTAAGTTTTTCATCTAATAGTTAGGTTATACTTGTAAATAGGTAATACTTGTAGCCTAAGTCTTTACCTAGCATATTTTAATAGTTTTATTCTCTTCATGTAAGTCATTTGAAAAATCTCTATATTAAGTAGATTAAGGTTGCGTACTGTTAAACTTCTCCATAATTAAGTTCAGATATTCCCTCTGATTCATAATAAGTGTCGTTTTAGAGGAATGCGCACTTATTAAGAAAGTTAATAAAATATCTGATATATCCTTATTAATTGCACGTTAAAATGCCTTAAAAATATAATCTGTGTAATTAAGATGTGAGAAAAATTAAAGGGTAATTTTGGAAGGAAAATTATAAATATACATAAAAAGTTACAAACGACACTTATTTTGAATAATTAAAATCCCTCTAAAACGACGCTTATTATGAATCGGAAGGAGTATAAGATACCAATCTAGAAGTTTTTGCAACTCCATCAAATGTGATGGAATCATAAAAGATTTGACTTTTTCGAAATTTATCTGTAACTCACTATAAACTTAGAAAAGAGAAATAAAAAAAGATATGTACGAATAAAAGATCCAACAAAAAAAAAGGAAAATGATTGAATAAAGAAACTCTCAAATATTTGGCGATCTCATGTGAGGGGTTTTTTGCGAGGTGTTATCGTTGATGTTATTATTTTTTTGGGATCAAATTAATTTATAAAAATTAAAATTAAAATTATAAATCCAGCATATTTTAATCTGATTAGACTGATTCGAGGTTAATAATCATAAAAATATAATGTGGAATTTGTGTAAAATGAAGTACACGGGGCAGTAAACAGTCATAGAGAAACATCAAACGTGGCTAGATAAGATTGTCTAGTCTCATAAAACCACTCTCATTTAATTGATAAACAGTTACACGCGCTTCTTCAAACTTTTCAAATTCTCCCTGACTCAACACGGTGTTTATTGATAAAGC
Organism: Erythroxylum gracilipes; assembly: GCA_026413385.1. NCBI lineage: Eukaryota > Viridiplantae > Streptophyta > Magnoliopsida > Malpighiales > Erythroxylaceae > Erythroxylum > Erythroxylum gracilipes. The sequence goes on from JANZLC010000033.1 coordinate 9,920, forward strand.
GAGTGCGTTTGATTATCCACTCGAGAGAGATTAAAAAAGCAGTACTTTAAAAAATAAAACTTCTTTAAATAATATATAAACCTTAATTTAAATTCAACATGATTAATCCTGATCGGCAGGGAATAACCACAGCCGTTAGATAACGAAAATGATGGTGGATAAAAGATTAATTTAAACCACACGATTAAGGCGTGTCGGTGGTACACGGCTGGGATTGCTTCAGTGACGGCGCTCCATGAGGCGGATTGGGCCTATAAGTAGAGGATCGAACTAGCCCATAGATCGTGCGAGCTTCAGATTTCTCTCTCTTCTGTATCTCGGAGAAGAACAGTAGCGAGCGAGTAGCGTTTGTGGTGACCTCTCCTAATTTCAACGGATTTTCTTGAGGTTTGTATGAATCAAGGGCTTGAGGCGCGAGATCCAGTTTTGAATTGGAATCTGGAGGATAAACCTCGGGTTATAGGGTTTAGTGACATGTTGACTCGTGGGGTCTTGGGGTGTTGTTCGTGTCGACGCGCTTATTTAGATTCGATTCGATCTAGGGTTTTCAGTTTTTGGGGGTGTTTTTGATTCGAAGTGAGCTTAGGGTTTTTCTTCTAGTAAGTATTTATCCTTGATCTTTGGTATCTTTTCTCTTCTCTTTTTCTTGACTTCCCCTAATTCGGATAAATTGAAGGTTTTGCCGTATTTTTGTCGGTCATTTCTGATTTTGTATGGGTTTTCTCTGCCTTTCAATTTAGAGCTGGGGTTGAATTTGAATTTGCGAACTTTCGCTGATTGGGGCTTAGTAGAACTTGGAATTGTTTGTATACTTGTAAGAGCGACAAAAGGAATCCTGATGCGTAAGTTATTGGCCACAATAAGGAGAGAAGATGTTTGAAGTTAAGTGAAGCTTTTTGCTTTGGAATTTATTACGAACTTGGATACATCTGCAAGAAAAAGGAACTGTACTGGATTGTCTTTGAAACATTTTTTTTTTGTGGTCTCATTCATTGAACTTTAAAGAACCCAAGTAATTGGGTATTCTTGTGAACCAGTAACTTGGCCTTGTCATGAATCTGGAAATTGATATTGAAGTGAAGGTTAAACAAAAACTTTCTAAGTTGATATGTGCAGTTACTGGAAATTAATCTTATGGCGCCAACTGTTCCTATAGAGTTTGCTGGACAGAAGGAATCGAAAAAGTGTTGGCTGTCACGACCAATGGGGAAATCACGGAAATATTCCAAAGGACATTCCTCTGGTTTCGTTCCCAACTACCGGCATGTGGTTGAAACAATGGACGAGTACGAGGGACTTGGGAGCTCAGGACGAGTTGACACTGAGATGACAATATCCCAGGATTCCTTCGCCCCCAAGAGGAAATGTATTAGTCTGAATGCAGATGGTTTTGACAGTTTTAATGTCCCAATGAAAGTACAGTCATTGTCAAAGATGTCAAGGTCAGAGAGGAAAGATTTAAAACTAAGGTTACAAATGGAACTTGAACACACTAGGGCCCTTCTGAAGAGAGTAGCTTCTTTGACCACACATGCAGTTAAATTGTCGCCCTCTAATGATATTCGCAGTTGTAGTGATGGCCAAAAGAGGCCTCCCTTAGAGGATTTAAGTAGATCTACCGCAGCATCAGCTCTGTATAGTAAGAAATGGGCTCCTTCTGGTCGTAATGGGGCCAAAATGGAAAAGGGTACTTCTAGGCGTATTGAGCAAACAAAACTCGCTGCACCGGTTAGTGCTTCTATGGCTATGTTGATGAAACAATGTGAAGCATTGTTGAAACGGTTGATGACCCATCAGTATGGTTGGGTTTTTAATGAACCAGTTGATGCGATAAAATTGAACATACCTGATTATTACACAGTTATCAGACATCCAATGGATTTGGGAACGGTGAAGAGTAAAATTGCTTCAGGTCAATATTCAAATCCAGTAGGGTTTGCTGCTGATGTCAGACTAACTTTCTCAAATGCAATGAAGTATAACCCTCCCGGAAATGAAGTCCATATCATGGCAGAGACGCTTAGTAAGTGTTTTGAAGTGAGATGGAAAGCAATAAAGAAGAAGTTTCCTCTAGTTGTTGAGGTGGAATCAGAGCAACCAGTACCTGGTGTTCATGTGGAGACGATGGTGGACATGCCACCTGCAAAGAAGAAAAAAACTTCACAATGTGAAAATGAAAATATATCAGAGCCTGTTAGAGGGGTTATGAATACTGAACAGAAGCACAAACTTGGCACAGAATTGGAGACATTGCTGGGTGAATTGCCTGAAAGCGTCATTGAGTTCCTAAAAGAGAATTGCTATAGTGCTGACCATTCTGGCGAAGATGAGATTGAGATTGACATTGATGCTCTTAGTGATGATACATTGTTTAAATTGAGAAAGCTTTTGGATGACTTTTTGCTGCAGAAGCAGAAATACTTGGAGAAAGCTGAGCCATGCGAAATGGAGGTATGATTTTTTCTACTTCCCTCTTCCATATTTACTTACACTCTGTTTTCTGGAGCCTTTTTTTTTGCTCTTTGGCTATTTGCATTGTTCCTGTGCAATGTTCATGTGTGCATAAGTGATTGCTGACATGGTTTTCGTTATTCAGCTTCATAACGAATATGGGTTAAGCAATTCATCATTGCAACCATGCAAAGGTAATTCAACTCTAGATTAATGCATATTAAGGTTGTAGGAAGTACAAGTACTTCCAGCATGTCAATTTGTTTCCAGTTTTAAAAATATAATGTTTTATTCAGGCAATGATTCTGTGGATGAAGATATAGATATTATTGGTGGAAATGATCCTCCATTTTCGAGTTATCCACCAGCAGATATAAAAGAAGACACAAGCTGCAGAAACAGTAAATCCAGTGGTGGATCAGGTTCTTCATCCAGTTGTAGTTCTCTGTTAAAATCCTGCTCATTTTTTTTTCTTGGGATCTAGTGTGCAGTCCCATAAAATATTCCTTGCATGAATATAATAATTTGTGGGATTGAAGAACATTGATAAGATTGTGGCTTTATCTGTAACATATTATTAGTTGCCACATGTACTCACACCTTTTTTGGAAAAGTTCTACTGTTTCTGGGGATTACGGATTACCTGTCCGTTACTCTGTGCCTTACCTATTCTATGAGCATCTATTCGTTCAATTTCTGTGGGCCCATTTGTTAGATGGATGGATATTCATAAAACAGGATAGGCACAGAGTAATAGGAACAGGTAATCTGTTCCTGTTTGGGGGAGATACATTTGGGCAAAAATTTAAATATGGTAGGATTATTGCTAGTTTCCCTCTTCTGTAGCATTCAAGTTATGGTTTTTTTTTTTTTTTGGATTCAGATTCTGGGAGTTCATCTGGCAGTGATTCAGATGTGGATAAATCAGTTCCTCCTCAAGCTACACAGGTATATTAAAATTTTGGTGAATTATTATAGCCGGATAATAAAATGGCGGGCCATCACGGAAGACCAGACTAAAATATTATGCTCTCTCGTGGTTCCTCCTCTCTGCCCTTGTCGCTTGCTTGGGTTTTGGCTAACATCTTTCTATTGCTCTTAAGGACAATGTGCAATCAGGAGAAATTGTTGCCCAGAAAAGAAAGGATCTTGGAGACTCAAGCATACAAAAAAGTGAGGTTTCTAGTTCTACAAGTTGTTCCTGGACTTTATTTGCTATCTCTATACCTTCTTTTCTCCTTTTTTTTTGGAAGACCAATTCTAATTGATACCTTTTCTTGTTCAGAATCTCTGAGTGAATTGCCTCAAGATGAACTGAGTTCCCAGGGTGAGCTAATTACAGAGGGGGGTGACCATCAGGAGGGTAAGCATAAAGGCATAGAATTTTTGCTGTTATTTCTTTTGAGGCATTGTCTCACGTGTGTGATGCTATACTATTGTAGCGGAGAAGGCTCCACCTGATAGGCAGGTCTCACCAGAAAAGCTTTATCGTGCAGTTGTAGTGAGAACTCGATTTGCTGACACCATTCTCAAAGCTCGAGAAAAGGCACTTGCGAAGGTTGCTTTCTGAATACTGAAGATGGGGATGGGATCCTCTGGCCCCTTATTCTGGCCCTAACTTGTCCCCATTTGATTCAAGCCATTCATTCATTCATTTATAATGAATAGCTTGGATCAAATGGGGGCAGGTTAGGGCCAGAATAAGGGGGACAGAGGATTTCAGGCGCTGAAGATGGGCTTTTTTATCTCTTTAATTGTGCAGAGTTGCTAATCCTATTATTCTTCCTGGCATCTTATCTTTTCACAAATTGACATGTTGAGTTTAGGGTGACAAGCGGGATCCTGAGAAACTTCGAATGGAGAGGGAGGAGCTTGAGCGGCAGCAAAAAGAAGGTTTTGAAAGTTTCTAATTATGATATTCCAAGTTATTTTGATAGTTCTGGATCTTTGAAACATGACCAGCTCATATTTGATATCAGAAAAAGCATGGTTACAAGCAGAGGCCAAGGCTGCTGAAGAAGCCCGGAGGAAAGCTGAAGCTGCAGCTGCAGCTGCAGCTGAGGCAAAAAGGAAGAGGGAACTGGAGAGAGAAGCTGCCCGTCAGGCATTGCTACTGGTGAGATTGAGATGTCAGTTTCGCAATTATGTATTTCAAAGCCTTTTGGTGTTGCAACTCAGGTTTTTCCGCTTACGTGCAGATGGAGAAAACTGTTGATATCAACGAGAACAGCCATTTCATGAAAGATTTTGAAATGTTTAGGGCAGCTCAAGATGAGCAGGTTCCAAGTTTCATGGAGGAGACCAGTTCCGATCATTCTAAGAATGGGTTGGCCAGTTTCAATCTTCAGGGGAGTAGTAATCCGTTGGAACAACTTGGATTATACATGAAAGAAGAGGAAGAGGAAGAGGAAGAGGAGGAAGTTCAGCCTCCTCAGAGTCTTCCTGACTCAGCAAAAGATATTGAAGAAGGTGAAATTGGTTGATTAAGCTGTAGTGAAATGGTGGTACTGAGAACCTTGGAGTGCATCTGTGGCTCTGTTTCCCAATTGTTCACCTGAGAGTCTGTCTAGGGTATGAGCGAAATCCAGAGAGTTTCAGTGCACAATCATACACGTAGAATTTAGATTTAGATATTAACTAAATAGGATTGGAAAAGGAAGATATCAAAGTTTTAGAGGAATGCCTTTACTTGCATGTCAAAAGTCACCTGATTCCCATTTGAACAAAGGTAAGTTGGTTACTTGTTAAAAAGTTAATTTGTAAATATCATTTTGTAACGTTTAAACGGGATGGTGGAACTCAGCTTTATAAAGACTACAAGTTAGTGGTTAAATGTTTTGGGTTCATATGGGTCAATTTTACCCTATAATGTCCAAACCTTGGTCAGTGAGACGCTGGACCTTTGATCTGTAAGTCTCTACAGTACTCGTTAGGAGCTTCCTGCAATTAGATTTGTTGCTCCAAGTTCCTTCCCCACCCCTAATCTGCTCAGATGCTTGGTTTGGGAAACAAATCTCTTCTTTGCTGTATCTTATAATAAGTGTATACTCAAATGTCAGTCTTCAAACATTCCCTCATCCGAGATTCCAAGAGACTCGGTGCCATTAACAATGGGCTGATTTGAAGCTTCAACACTCAACTCACTTAACATGCTAAAATCAATGTCATCATCAGAGTCATATTCTTCCTCATCTTTACCCTCCTCACTACCATTTTCCTCTATACCTCTTTCAGCCTCTCTCTGCTTTGCTTCCTTGGCACGAGCTTCTCTTTGCATCCGCTGCTTTATGGCATCCTCGTAGGACATCTCATTCCAAACAACACCCTTCCCCACAATAGATTTGTTGTGAGCATCCAACATCCTCTCTTTTCGACTCTTTTCTGAGTTTTTGGGTTCTCCCCAGTAATCATACCGATATAAAGGATTTTCTGGATCATACTGGTCCTTCCCAAAAAAACTTGCTGGCTTATACCTTCCTGGCTCTTCCAGTGGCAGACCAAGAGCTTGACGGCTGTAAGAAGTCATGCAGGCTTGATCAGTGCAAAAACATAATACTGTGGCTGATCATTAGCTATGCAAATGCAGTATAAGTGAGAGGAAACAGATAAAAGAGTAGTATCATTTTGCATCTATTAGAAGCTTAAACTGCAAAGGAAATTGGTGGGTAAAAAAGCATACCAGCTTATGTCTCTAATCAAAGCTTCTCTCTCCTCGAATGATCGACGCCAATGTAATAAGTCATATTCATCCATTTCCATGTTTCGCCTCATCTTGTAAATCTTATATTTCTCGCCCCTTGCAATAGCTTCACTTCTCAGTTTATTATGATGCTGCAAACAGATAGACAGAACTAGAGCTAAGGAAAGACACCAAAATGTAATTGGCATCTTCAGAAAGAACATTCAAGTATCACTCAGCATATGAAAAAATGTTTAGCAGGATCACTAAAATATACTGCACAGGTTATGCTTTACATATCCGTTTATGATCTTGTGTAACATATTAAACAACAAGCCATAAGAAAATTCCAGCTGAAGTTTTTGAAATCTTTACTTTGAACAAAAGAAAAGGAAAAGCATGGCACACCTGACAAGGACTAGTATCAAACATTTAGTATTTTCGTTTTGTTCAAATCCAGCAATGAATCTAGACCACTAGACCAAGAGGACAATCATGTTTGCACACCCCTCCAATATGAGAGATGAGAAGACAGCATCTCACATAAGGTTTTATCCAAAATACAAGAAACATTTACAGTAAACCAATGGTTCCATTGTTGCATTAACTACCTCAATAATCATGGTACCACAGAAAACACAACTTTCGTAGAATTAATATCGGGAAACTAGAATATAGCTGACCTCACGCTCAGCTAAGGCAGCCTCCAGATCAAGCTCCTTAACACTTTGTTTCTGCCAAGAAACACAGAAAGTGTTAATTTTTCAAAAGATAACTTGGTGCAATGTCATCAGAACAGTTCTCACCAAAATAATTTTAGGTGCTAATTTTTTCTTGTAATACACTTTTGTATGTTCGATACTATTTTCTTCATCAAAATCACCATCATCGGTCAATTCAGATATCTTTTTGCCCTTGTACTTGTCAGGATTCATTTCCCAATCATCCACGATCATTTGCTCAGCAACATGAATTTGCCAGAGCTTCATTTAAAACAACAAACCCAAAGATAAGTCTGTATTCATCTCACTAACAAACAGGAGGAGAAATAGATAGTAAAATATCCTGAGTTAGTAGGCCAAAAAGAAGGAAAACTATCTACTTAGAACCACACCTTGTCAACATAAGGGTGATTGGACAAAAGAGGTTCCTCTTCGGGTTTTATTTCTGGATCTTTTCTGGGAACAGGAGGCCTTCCACAATCACGCTGCACTAGCAAGATAATCAATTAGAGGCATGTAAGAAAATCATAATAACGAAGGAATAATCTCAGATGTTAGGACTTTTACTTAATTTATTTTAACAAATTATTAAGTGAACACAGATTAACATGAAAAGTTTCTGCAACATATAAATGTTTAGGAAATGATTTTAGTAGAACACTCAGTATCTCATCTCTAACATTAATTACACACAAGGAATCCCAATACTCTAATAAAACAAATTAGTCCAAAGTAAATAACTCAGGGTAGAACAGCACTAATAGTAGCGGAACTTGCTCAACCCATGAATAGAGTCAACAACTTTTGGAATCATACCTCTCAAATAGTTTACAAAATGCTTGGGAAGATTCCATTAGTAGTACTACAACATGATGAAGTAGAAATCAAGATCCTGCTTGTACTAATATCATTAAAACATTATCATTGAAACCATTATCCAGGAGGTTAACTTGGTTCAGGGCCATATTGTCTTAGTTAACCTTGAATATTTGTTGATAAGACTTTATGAAAATGTCTAAATCCATGTAGCAAAGCTAAGAATGTTTCAGTATAGAAACCGTAAGGGAAATGGTGTCAAATTGCAAGCTGAAGAAGGAAATATACAGACCCTTAATTCGTCAAGATTAGTATCCTCATCACGGTGGAATATTGGCGGAAATTCAAACCTCTTGAAGCTGGAAGAGTAAATGAACTTATCAAAATATATAGGCAACTAGATTAAGAGGAATACATTTAAATCATCATCATCAAACTGAACAACCCCAATCATACTAACAAGAACAATCGCTAGCCCACCTTTTCATTATTTTTCATTATTTTTCCTGGTTAACTAGAGAAACAGGCATGGCCCACATAGTCCCCTTGTGCAAGGCCAATTAGATTTTGATGCGTGAAACCAACAAGAAGCTATTCACCGAGTATCATAGAGTTTACAGAGTGATAAATTGATAACATGCATTTACCAAAAAAAAAAAGAAAAATTGATAACATGCAAGGATCTTACATACATAAGGTGATCTATGTTGGGATCAACAAAACGCATTTCAATAGGAAAACGAAAACGGTAAGGATCTCGCTTTGCCTGCAAAAAAAAAAGAAGAAGAAGAAGACATTCTGATAGAGCTCATCAACAGTAAGGACTGGACTTTAGACATATATTGATAAAATATATGCCGTATCATGTACTAGAAAGAGAAAATGCTCACCAGAATTTCAACAATTACGTGCATTCCAACTTTTATATGATGGCGGATCCAAAACCAATCATTACCTTTAATAGGGACCCACCTGAAACACATGCACAACTATCAATAGTGTCTAAATTGCTAAAGTATAAGAACTTCCAAATACAGTTGAGCAATTTGGAAACTAAGCAACACAATTAAACAAACAGAAATAGAGAGAAAGCCATAGTTCATCGTAATTACCCATCATATACACCTCCAATGTCGACAAAGGCTCCTTGATACAAGGCAATAGTGGTCACTTTTCCATAACAGATCTGCAACAAAAATTACTCACAGTGTTAACAACTAAGTGTCCATGCAATTTAAATTTGTATAAGCCAGCCATCCAGCAGTGAGTAGAGTTCCACAAGATATGCCTTTGGATACAAAGACTAGCAGGCTTGCTAAATGCTAACTTGATAGCCACAATTGCATTGCAACTTGCCCCTAGACAACTGCTAGGATTAGCCCAACACAGAAGGTTCTTATCATATTAGGACTCAGGTATTCCTATTACCCTATATTCCTTCCTATAACAATCATGGCATCAGGGTACCCTGTACATGCATCCTCAAACGCAACCTATTAACAGCTTAAAGTTTCAAAACTGAAGACGACTTGAACCCTCTCCATTAGAAAAACGGTTGATGAATTACCTGTCCGGGGTAATAAAATGGAAGCTCATACTGCAGATAACAAAAACAGACCATGATAAGCATCTTTCAGCAATATGATTAACTAAATAAATGAACAAGAACTTCAATTTTAATTTACCATGCCTTCTTTGTAGTCTTTGCCCCTTTTCCTTCTACCCGGATAATAATCTTGGTCAATCTGTTAACACCAAAATTTTCCAGATTAGTCTCCTAAAATATTGTCAATCTTATTCCAGCCTATCATTCCAACAAAGATATTCCTACCACAACTTAGAAACTAAAAGGAATTGTTTGTCATTTCCATCAATCTCCAAGATGTTAAAACAACAAAGATATTCCACCACAACTTAGAAACTAAAAGGAATTGTTTGTCATTTCCATCAATCTCCAAGATGTTAAAACAGACACATACACAAAAAAACATAGGCACCAAACTGTACACTAATTCAAGCCAGGACCTCAATTCCATTGCCAACTATTAAAAAATATGGCCAAAGAACTCCATATAAAGCCTAATTAAAACCTTCGCTTTTACTTATTTTTGCCAAAGATCATATATTAAGTGACAATTACTCAACAGAAAACAGCCAGACTTAACCCTCTGAATTTCAAATCCGTAAAAGGAGCATGAAACATCAAACCTTTTCTGTACATGTTTCCTTTGGAAGCCTTGAAATTCTAATTCAAAATTGGAACTTAATCCTTTGTCTGTGACACAATATTATAATTCTAATACCCCATTCAAAAGAATTAGATTATAGTTATTGTTACCATTCCAAACAACTCAAGTTTCATTAAAATGACCTCAGATTGCAATTCTTTTTTTTTTTTTTTTTTGAAAATCTCAGATTGCAATTCTAACTCCAAAAGAAACTTGAAAATGAGAAAATGAAAATGGTTAGTTTGGTTCATTTCAATACCTTATAAGACTCCTCTTCCAATCTATCCTTGTTGAAATCAACCCATTCAGTGTATTGTTTCAAAAACACCTTATATCTATCCAAACACAAATCGTCAGTCTCTGAAACTGCTTTACTCTCCAAATCCTCCAATCTCACTCTCATAGACTGCATTTTATGTGATTCCCTAATAAACTCCAGCTCCTCTCTGTTCACTTCCCATCCTAAGGGAGGCCAATCCCTCGGCGCCACGTGTCTCACTGCCAACGGTGCAGCCCAAACCGTCTTCAACGGCTCCGGAATCTCACCCTTAATCTCAAATTGCTTCATGTACCACTCCTCCTCTGTGAGACCCATTTCTTTGATCTTCTTCGCTCTGTACTTTGGGGACAGCATTTTGAATGCTTCGATTGCTTCTGGTGACTGAAGAGGGACCTCTTCGCCTTCATCGAGAGATTTTCTGGCGAAATCGGCCTCTGGCGTGAGGATTTCTTCCCATGGAGCCCAATCACGATCGACCCAGTTCTTGCGTCGAGCTTCGTCTTCGGTTTCTTTATCTTTCCGGCCAAATGTTTGGATGAAATCGTCGTCGACCGGAAACTCGTCAGAGCTGAAGCATTTGGTGGTGGTGGTGGAGGACAAGGAAGGCTGAATTACGGTTTTGGTGAAGAAAGGAAGACACTGTAAGTGGTGGTTTAGGTGTTGGTGATCAGGGTTTAAGGGTTTAGGAAAAGAGAAGAAAGCAGGGCTTTGGAGGTTTATCATTTTGGCATGACTGACGAAAGAGATGAGTGCTGCTGTAGCCTGTAGTATACTTAGTAATTAGTATGGCTTTTGATTTCTCGAACGGATAACGTTTGGTTTTTTGAAAATTTTTATATTTAATTTCTATTAAATAACCATGTTCGTTTTATTTTTATTTTTATTTTAAAATTTAATTAAAAATTGTTTTTGTTTTTTCAAAAATTATAAAAACTATATAGATTTTGCTTTCTGCTTCTATTTATTTCATATTCTGATTTACTGTAAACAAAATATATTACTTAATTATTTAATATATTAACTTTAATAAAAATTATGAATAATTTAATTTAACATTACATTTAATTAATTAATATTAATTATTAATAAGAATGATGAATAATTTATTTTTTACTTACTAATTTTATTTAATTTTTGTAATTACATTAAATAAATTGATTTAAGAATTCAAATATATTTAAAATAAATATTAATTTTAAATAAAAGTTATTTTTAAATTATTTATTTTAATAAAATGAAATAATTTTATTAGTAAATTATTAATAACTATTATATAAGAGATTAAAAAAATATTTAATTAAACAATTATCTTTAACTTTTAGAAATATAACTACGTTTACATTAACAATTAAATAGGTTTTTTATTTTTATTTAAAAGAAAACTAAAAATGAAAACTAAAAACTGTAAAAACAAATTAAAGTGGAGTCAAACGACTCTTATAAATCATTTAATGAATTAAATCTAAAAAAATATGATAAATTTGACATGAATGTTTATTTTAGAAAACAAAATTCTAATCTTTTACCATGAGTTTGATTAGTTTTCAATATGAACTCCAAGATCAATAATTGATAATAACCAAATTCTTGTTAATTGTGTTGCTAAGTAGGATACTATAACCACTTCTCATCGTGAGCATATTGTTGCACTTGGAAGATTAAACAAATAGAAGACATAAACTAAAAACACCAAAACAAGTAGTGCAACACTTGTTAGCTTCAACCATTCTTTTGAATTTTGCTTGCTAAGAGTTAAGTCCTTGGCCTGCAAAATTATGGCCGTTAACTCGCCAGTCGGAGCCAACACCATCAATATGAAACAAACTGTTATATCACAGGAACATGTAGATGGTTCTAATATTCAGGATCTGAGGCATATGATTAGAAAGACAAGTGTCCTATGCAAGAGTAACTGTATGAGGAAGTTGTCATGGAAGTTACGTACATGAAGATTAATAGCAGAGACAGAGTGAGAGAGAGGTTGTTAGACCCCCAATTAAGGTTACCTATACTAGAAAAAAAGGGGGCAAGAAAAAAAAGTTAATGCCAGGTGGCTCTGGGTAGTTACTTAGGCCTGGAAAATAAAATATAGGGTTGTTACAAGTTTGTTACACCTTGGGAGGGAGAGAGATGAGAATAAATAAGAGCTCTCTGTTAGAAAAGAGGTAGAGAAGTCTCTACTGATATTTTCTTTCGGGAGAGAATAGGAGATTCTCTAATTCTCCTTACTGTACGGATCTTATTTCAATTAATATGCAATATGTTCATTGAGGTTGTGATTATAGGACCTATCATCTGGTATCTGAGCAACGATCTTGGATACATACCATAAATCAAGTTACTGGAAAACGAATGGAAACCAAGGTTGAAGAAATAAAGGAAAAGCTCAGCACTATAAAAGCCCATTTGGATAAATTGGATAGTATGGATACCGAGAAGCTCACCAAAGTTAGTGACATTAATATGCAATATATTAAATGAGGTTGTGATTACAGGGCCTATCATCTGGTATCAAAGCAACGATCTTGGATACAGACCATAAATCAAGTTGCTGGAAAATGAATGGAAACCAAGGTTGAAGAAATAGAGGAAAAGCTCAGCTCCATAAAAGCCCGTTTGGCTAAATTGGATAGTATGGATACCGAGAAGCTCACCAAAGTTAGTGACCGCTTACCTTTCATCGAAGATACTCTCATAAACATCTTCCGACAATTCAACATAAATAGCCATCAAGAAGAATCAACCGCCAAAGAGCGTACACCTGAGATCATGAACCTTGAATTTGTGATTTTGGCTGGTAATAAAGGAAAAGCCGTTAGTGGGTCAAAACCCCTCGAAATCGGGGAAACCTCCCAACCAATCTCTGCATGGCGCCACCATGATTCTCTACCTTGCAAACTTAAGTTACCCATATTCGATGGACAGGATCCTGATGCATGGCTCTTATGAGCTGAAAGATACTTTGAGTTGAATGGATTTGGACCTGAAGAGAAGCTTCGTGAGACAGTAGTTTGTTTGGAGGGTGACACTCTCGCCTAGTTTTATTATGAAGAGAGTTGAAGATCCTTTGAAGGATGGAAGCAATTTAAGAAGCTGCTGCTGGAATGTTTCCGTTCCCCCCAGGCTGGCACTTTGATGGAACAACTTTTTGTCCTGTGCCAGACGACAATAGTGGCAGAGTACCGCTATAACTTTGAAGTGTTATCCTCTCCTCTCCCTGTTCTTCCAGAATCAGTGATTGAAAATACCTTCATCAATGGGCTGCAAGACCACATCAAGGCTGATTTGAGATTATGGGAACCCACAGGTATGGGTCGGATCATGAAGGTGGCCCAAATGCTTGAAGACAACAATGACTTTACTAAAAACCACCGTATGGGAAATACTTCAGCCAGCCTCTTTGACAAATCTCGAGGAATTTCTTCTTCACCAGGTACGATAACTCTCCCAAGATCCCTATCTTCATCTCTATTTTCTAAATCAACCCTTTCTGCTCCTACTATCGCTTCTCCAACCTCGGCAAAGTAAACCTTCTCCACCAACACAACTACCTCGAGCACCACCATTCCACCTAAGTTATGCCGGCTCACCGAAGCAGAGATGAAGACCAAAAGGGAGAAGGACCTTTGCTTTAAATGTGATGGGCAATACGGCCCAAGTCATCGATGCAAGAATAAGGAACTCAAAATCTTATGGATGGAGGATGACAAGCTGAAGGTATTGGAGGAAGACCCTCAACAGATTTCTGCCAATTTCAGCTCTTTAAGTGAACCGGAAAATATGGCATTGTCACTTTCTTCCTTAGTTGGGCTTACAGCTCCTCACTCTTGAAAACTCCAGAAATTTGTGAATCAAAAGGGGGTTGCGGTTCTGATAGATTGTGGAGCTTCCCACAACTTCATCTCCTCCACTCTCATTGTTGATCTAAATCTGCCAGTCACTCCTACTACCAACTTCGGAGTCACCCTTGGCACTAAAGAACAAATCCACTCTTCAGGTATATGCCGCTAACTTTGCCTCCATCTACTAGGGGTTGATGTCATTGCCGACTTCTTCCCTCTCCCTCTTGGGAGTACCGATTTGATTTTGGGATACCATTGGCTTCTCTCCATGGGAGCATCATACATGAATTGGGCTAACCTGTCCATGGAGTTTATGGTTGGTAATCGTAAGGTATAGTCTCAAGGGGACCCTACTCTATGTAAAACTCAGGTCTCTCTCCATGCCATGCACCGCATAATTAAAAAAGAGGGACACGGGTACTTATTGGAATTTTAGCAACTGAGCTTAGATGAACCCAAGCCTCCGTAAGACACTACCCACAGATTGTCCCTTAGCCCTTTGGCATTACTCCAGGAATTCCAGGATATTTTCCATCTGCCTTCTGGACTGCCACCAACAAGGAGTAAGGATCACGCTATAATTTTGAAAGAAGGAACTTCTCCGATATTTGTCCATCCTTACAGATACCCTCATGTGTAGAAAGATGAGATTGAAAAGCTTGTCACTGAGATGTTGGCAGCCAACATTATTCAGCCAAGTAACAACCCATTTTTCTGTCCAGTTTTGTTGGTAAAAAAAGAAAGACGGCAGTTGGCATTTCTGCATGGATTACAGAGCTTTGAATTAAGCTATTGTACTGGACAAATTTCCATTCCTATCATTGAAGAACTGCTTGATAAACTCTATGGTGTAGTTACATTTACAAAAATTGACCTGAAGTCTGGGTACTTTTAGCTTCAAATTCGTCGTGAAGTTATTACTAAAACCGCCTTCCGAACTCACCATGGGCATTATGAGTTCTTAGTCACACCCTTTGGCTTGAAAAATGCCCCATCCACATTCCAATCCTTGATGAATGAAGTGTTTCAACCATTCTTGAGGAAGTTCGTCCTTGTCTTCTTCAACGACATTCTCATC
This sequence comes from Erythroxylum gracilipes, assembly GCA_026413385.1. Classification (NCBI taxonomy): domain Eukaryota; kingdom Viridiplantae; phylum Streptophyta; class Magnoliopsida; order Malpighiales; family Erythroxylaceae; genus Erythroxylum; species Erythroxylum gracilipes. The sequence continues at coordinate 25,016 of JANZLC010000033.1, forward strand.
TACAGTAAATCAGAAGCTGAGCATTTGGACCATCTCCAACAGGTATTCATAGTCCTTCGGTCCCATCAATTGTTTGCTAATACAAAAAAATATCTTTTGCCAACCCAGGATTGAGTATCTGGGGCATATAATTGATGCCAATGGAGTTTCAACCGATCCATCAAAAGTACAAGCTATGATTGACTGGCCTGTTCCTACCACCCTCCGGGCTTTGCAAGGGTTCCTTGGCCTCACCGGATATTATCGATGCTTTGTCAAAGACTATGGCAAGATTGCTTGGCCCCTTACTCAGCAGCTGCAAAAAGACGCTTTCCACTGGGACTCTTCCGCCTAATCATCCTTTGAACAACTCAAGTAAGTTATGACAGGTCTTCCGGTGCTTGCTTTACCAGATTTTACGAAGCTATTTGTTGTTGAAACTGATGCCTTGGGGTTCGGTCTGGGGGTTGTTCTGATGCAAGATAACCGACTTATGGCCTTCTATAGTCAAAAGCTCAGCTCTTTAGTGCAATCCAAATTTGTGTATCAAAGAGAACTTATGGCCATTGTTCCGGGAATTCATGATCATGTATATTTTACCTACTGTGCATCCGTAATTGAATCGTTAGTAATTGTTATTATTTTTGCTTCTTATAGAGGCTCAAGTGGAACGTTGTTTACTGACCGACGTGGCTGAAACTTCCCGGCATTAGCTCGGAAGTGAGAGGTGAGTAACCTAGTTGGTTTCTCTGCAATCTACGTGTTTACTGTAGCTTATGTGCCCTACGGGGATTATATGGTTAATTATGTGGTGAATTATGTGGTTTTATATTACTGATAAACTATGAA
>JANZLC010000033.1:25943-41776 GCA_026413385.1 Erythroxylum gracilipes
ACCGAGACGCCACTGATACTGAACCGAGCCTAGAGCTCGAGATACTGATACGAGCTTCGAGCTCGAAGGGAGCTAGTACTCCCCAGACGCGTCGTAACTGCGCTCGGTCACAATACTGTAATAAACTGGAAAAGAGTCACATATGCATTGCATACTGAACTGAACTGAATATGTGACATAACTGTAATGGGACTGTGTCCGATATATGTTTTGATTACTGAAATGGGCTATGACTTTGAAATCCAATACAAGCTTGATTCTACAAATTTAGCAGCATATGCCTTATTTTGCCTACCAGATCATATGACTCTCTCTACCATTTCAGCCCCGGTCTTGCTAGACTTTCATGATCTGCCAACACAAGTTGCTGCTGATACTTTTCTTGCTAATATTGTGAAAGCTATCAATCATAATCCAACTTCTTATCCTTACTACAAATTGGATGGTGGCCACCTTCGTTACAAGGGTTGTTTAGCACAACCTTCATATTCACCTTATATCCCATTGCTGCTACAGGAGTTCCATTGTAGTTCTGTTGGGGAACATGCCAGTATTCGATGCACTTATGCCAGATTATCTGCTGAATTTCATTGGAATGAATTAAACGTCAAGTCCAGGATTATGTTATTGCTTGTGATGTTTGTTAGCATAATAAGTATGAAGCTATAGCTCCTGCTGGATTATTACAACCTTTACCCATACCCGATAAAGTGTGGGATGATCTCACTATGGACTTTGTGGAAGGTCTTCCTAAGTCTCATGAATTTAATTCTATTCTGGTGGTAGTCGATTGACTTTCTAAGTATGCCCACTTTATGGCCCTTAGGCATCCATTTACAGCACCCGTAGTCGCTCAGGTATTTTTGCAGGAAGTGGTTCGGCTTCGTGACATTCCCCGTAGCATCATCTTTGACAGGGATAAAATATTCATGAGCTTGTTTTGGCGTGAATTGTTCACATTGTAAGAATCTGAACTTAAGTGAAGCACGACCTACCATCCGCAAATCGATGGTCAATCTGAGGTGGCCAACCGTGGGTTGGAACTTTATTTTCGCTGTTTCACTATGGGCAAACATTCTTAGTGGTTTTCTTGGTTATCGTGGGCTAAATACCACTATAACATTGCTCAACATTCCTCCATCAACACTTCTCCCTTTCAAGCTCTTTATGGATGGTCTCCTCCTCCTCTCATCCGCTATGAACCAGGATCAGCAGCTAATGCCACGGTAGAAACTCACCTACTCACTCAGGATGCACTTTTGGATGAGCTCAAGTCCCACCTGCGCGAGCCCAACACAAAATGAAGCAATATGCGGATCAAAAATGCCGAGTAGTCACCTTTGATGTCGATGATCTGGTTTATGTTAAGCTCCAGCCTTACAAGCAATCCTTTTTGGCCAAACGTAGCTGTGAGAAATTAGCCCCTCGTTACTATGGCCCTTTTCCCATTGAAAAACGCATTGGGCAGGTAACTTTTGCTTTAACATTGCCTTCTACAACCTGCATCTACAATTTATTTCATGCTTCTCAACTTAAGAAAGTCATTGGTTCACACCCATCATCTCCTTCTATTCCCTCCACCCTTACTACTCACTTGGAGCTTTTGGTTGAACCTTCTAAAGTAGGGGGTGTGCGCTTTGCAACTGAGGGATTAGAAACCGAAATTCTCATTCATTGGAAGGATCTTCTTGCCTGTCCCTATAAGAGCCTTCTAACCTGATTACCTCTTAATTTCCACCTTTCAACCTTGAGGACAAGGTCACTCTTTGGGTGGCGGGTTATATTAGACCCCCAATTAAGGTTACCTATACTAGAAAAAAGGGCAAGAAAGAAAAGTTGATGCCAGGTGGCTCTAGGTAGTTACTTAGGCTTGAAAAATAGAATATAGGGTTGTTACAAGTTTGTTACACCTTGGGAGGGAGAGAGATGAGAATAAATAGAAGCTCTCTGTTAGAAAAGAGGTAGAGAAGTCTCTACTGATATTTTCTTTCGAGAGAGAATAGGAGACTCTCTAATTCTCCTTATTGTGCAGATTTTATTTCAATTAATATGCAATCTGTTCATTGATGTTGTGATTGCGGGACCTATCAAAGGTGTGGAAAATGTTATAAGTGATCTCTTTGTATTCTCTTCCCTCGTGTATTTGTCTTCTTCTTCTTTACTGGGTGATTCTCTTTTTCTTAACGTGTTTTCCCTTGTGTTGTATCAGAGACTAACTTTTAATATAATTATATATCAGAATTTCCTCCACTTCTAGTCTTTGTATTCTCTTGGCAGGTTGAACATTACGTATTGGTGCTTTCATTGAGAGATAAGGCATGGCAGATAACACACGTCTCAAAGATTTATCAAATGAGTTAAAACGTCTTACTGATATGGTAGACCAATCGAATCATCTTAATGTTAGACGAATGGATATATTAGAGAGTTCAATGAGTCGTGTAGATAGACTGGAAGTTTCTCTCGACGCCATCACGTGAGTGATGGATTCATTAACCCGAAGTGTGGATCGTCTACAACAACCACCTTCCAACACTAATTCCAATACAAACCCCAATGCTTCGTCTACGTCTTAGTCTTCCCAATCACTTCATATGTGACAAGTGAAGTTGGATTTCCCTAAGTTTGATGGCACTGATCCTCTCAATTGAATTTTCCGTTGAAACAATTCTTTTCCTACTACGATACTCCTGATCCTTAACATTTAGTTGTTGCTAGAATAAATATGGAAGGTTCAGTAGTACCTTGGTTTCAAATGTTACAGAAATTGGGGAAATTCTCCATATGGGCTATGTTGATAGATGTAATTGAATACCAGTTTGAGCCTTCTCAATTCGACTGCCCGCTAACGCAGTTGTTTAAATTGACTCAAACTGAGTTGGTTGCTTCTTACTATCAGAAATTCATAGTTTTGGCTAATTGAGTTACTGGGTTAACATAAGATGCTCTTCTAAACTGTTTTGTTAACGGACTAAAGCCTCATATTCAACGAGATGTTGTGGCACAATCCCTATCAACTCTTTTGAAGGTTGTGGATTTGGCTAGATTATTTGATGAGAAGGATAATATTCCGCCTTACTCGGTGAGACCCATGACAATGCCTATGTCCTCAGGAACAACTAATCCATGTTCTTATACTAGTACTTATTCTACAGTTACTGCAAATCAGAAATCTAATGTTGCTCCTTTACTTCCTACATCGACTACAGAACCACTACATCCAGTTAAGTGTATTTAACTGTCAGAATGCAAATAATGCGAGAGAAGGGCTTATGTTACAACTGTGATGAAAAATATTCACCATCTCATAGGTGTCAGAATTGTCAATTTATGCTATTAGTAACTGATCCTGATGAAGGGTAGGACTCACCTTTAGACAAGATTGATGAACAACCAGTTTCTTCTGCCATTGAAGATTCCTCCACAACTCCTCATCTTTCATTCCATGCTAATCAAGGATCAATGGGAGTTGCTATAATATGTTTTACTAGCTTTATTGATGGCACTCATGTTCAAGTGCTTCTTGATGGAGTTTGTTCAGACAACTTCATCACTCTAAGGAATGCTCGACATTTACAGTTAACCATTGAACCTGTGCCAGTTTTCAGAGTGTTGGTGGGAAATAAGAATTATTTAGAAAGTCAAGGTAATGTTCGAGCTTTACATATGATGATACAGGGTCATTTGTTGGTCTTCTTAGCTTATGTGTTGCAAGTGGTTGGCTCCGACGTAATTCTTAATGCTTCATGGTTGACTACTCTTAGACCTCACATTGCTTATTATAATTCTTTTGTTATCAAAATTTACTATAATGATAAATTCGTCTCATTACGAGGAATCAAGTTCACTCTACCTACTGTTGCTCTATTTCATCAATTTAAAAGGCTTCAATCAACTGATGTAATTAAAGAGTTATTTATTCTTAATGGCAAGTTTGTTGGAAACTAAACCTAACAGGCTCATTACATTACCATCAGATCTGCCAGAGGAATTAACGACAATTTTGCAAAAGTTCAAGCTAGCCTTCTCTGTACCTCATGGGTTCCCTCCTTCTCGATCCTATGACCACGCCATTGTTTTAGAGCCTGAGAATGTACTAGTTAAGGTACAACTGTATAGATACCCTTATAGCCAGAAAACTAAAATTAAGAAAATGGCTATGGATATATTGGATGAGGGTTTAATACAACCTACTATCAGTCCTTTTTATGGTCTAGTGTCATTGGTTAAAAAGAAAGATGGCACGTGGCAAATTTGTATTGATTGTAGAGCACTCAATGCAGTTATTGTTAAGGATTCTTTTCGTATTCCAACTGTAGATGAATTGTTTGATGAGTTGCATGGCTCAACTGTATATTCAAAGTTTGATCTACGATCTGGTTATCATCAAGTGCTACTTCGGACAGAATATCGGGAGAAAATAACATTTAGAACACACCATGGCCATTACGAGTGGTTAGTAATGCCTTTTGACCTCACTAATGCTCCTGCAACTTTTCAGGCTCCAATGACTGACATTTTCAGTTCATTTCTTCGACAATTTGTTCTCATTTTCTTTGATGACATACTTATTTATAGCCATTTCGGAGCACTCATCTTGGGCATCTTATTGTGGTGTTGGAACAACTGTTACATTATCAATTATATGTTAATTGATAATGTTACAACCCAGAATTAAAACAAGAATTACAACCATCTTCAAGCAATGGAGATTGAAAGACAACTGTCTCAAGGTGCACCACCAATTTTTAATGGTGAAAACTATCAAGTTTGGGTTGTTCAAATAAAAGCTCATCTTGATGCTATAGATGTTTGGGAAGCTGTGGAGGAAGACTATGAAATGCCTCCATTGCCAACAAATCCTACAATGATTCAAATCAAGATGCACAAAGAAAGGAAAAATAGGAAGTCTAAAGCCAAGGCCTGAATTTTTTTTGCGTTTTAAACATCATATTCACAAGAATTATGAATTTAGAGTCAGCAAAGGATATTTGAGATTACTTCAAAAAGGAATACCAAGGCAATGAAAGAACAAAGAGAGATTACTTCAAAAAGGAATACCAAGGCAATGAAAGAACAAAGAGCATGCAAGTGTTCAACTTGATCAGAGAATTTGAAATGTTGAAGATGAAAGAGTTAGAAACCATTAAAGAATACTCTGACAAGTTACTTGGTATAGTAAACAAAGTGAGGTTATTAGGTAAGGATTTTTCTGAGGAACGAATAGTGCAAAAAGTTCTTGTAACCTTCCCTGAAAAATATGAATTTAAAATTTCTGCATTGTAAGAAGCTAAGGATCTATCAAGCATGTCTTTGGCAGAATTAGTAAATGCATTACGGACACAAGAACAAAAGAAGATGATGAGAGAAGAAGCAACCATTGAAGGTGCTTTGCTAGCAAAAGAAAAAAATTCAGGAGGAGACAAAAATAAGAGTTTCAATATGATCGACAACAACAATAACAGAAACAATGATGCTTCATATACACCATGCCCACATTGCAAAAAAACAAATCACCCACAAAGAAGATGTTGGTAGAGGTCTGATATCAAATGCAGAAAATGTGGACAAATTGGGCATATGGAGAAGATTTGTAAGTCATGAAATGAAGAGGCAAAAGCAGTAACTGAGCAACATCAAGAGGATGAATTATTTTGACATTAAAGCTCTGCAACTCCTAAGGTAAGGAGGAGTTTATTGGAAAATTCCTTAGGCTTGTAGATTATTACGAAATAAATGGTCAAAATGACTAGGTCGTAGGAAATTTGATTATGATATTTAGTGCTTGATTTTAGGATCAATTTGGAGATATTCTTGTGATAGTTAGCAAATAAATAAGATTTTCTATTACATTTTAGCTTTATATAATGAGCTTTGTTGCTGTCAATAAAGTTGTGTGTTCTACAACAAAAACATCTTCTTTTTCCTTCACTTCTATTCACTTATTATGCTTCAGCTTTGGAAAAACAACAAGGCAGTTGCAAAATTCTAACATTATTTGTACAGTCATTATTTTATAATTCGTGCATATCAGAAAAGCCTCAAACATCTCTCTGATCAAGTTGTATAGACACCAGAACAACAAGAGTGGCTTCCCAAATTAATGGGTTATCGCTATTCTATTGAGTATAAACTAGGCACACAAAATCGAGTTACTGATGCTTTATCTCGTTGTTGTTTATTTGTATACTCTATATCACATGCTTCTATTATTGATGATATATTTTTGGAGCTTCGAAGTTCTACTGAGTTATAGGAACTTATGCAAAAATTTCGAGATGACACTGCTGCCATGCCTCACCAAGCTGTACGTAATGGGTTGCTGTATTGGAGGAATTGAGTAGTAATTGCCCATCATGCACGAGCCATTATTATAAGAATCTTGCAGGAGTTTCATTCTTCTGCAGTTGGTGGACACTTGTGTTATCTACAAACTCTAACGTGGATTCTTAATCAGCTCTTTTGGAAGAGCATGTGAGAAGATGTTCGTACCTTTGTGCAACAGTGCCAAGTTTGTCAACAAGCGAAAGTGTCTTAGTTACATCCTGCTAGCCTACTGAGCCCCTTACCAGTCCCTAACCAGATTTAGGAAGACGTGGCAATGGATTTTATGACCAATCTGTCAACAATTGTGGCTGCAATTGTTAACAGCCAACAATTCCAACAATTGTTGGCTGGTAGGCACCGATGCCTAACACAGCCTAATACAAACAAAGGCACCCTTGCCTATAAAAAGGCAGGAATAGCATGAAGAAATCAGCAAGTAGAAGCAGAGAAAAGAGACATGAGGTGAGAGAGAAAAGAGAGAGAGAGACAAATTTTTTTGGTATATTTTTGGTCTAGTTTTTCCTTGTAATTCTCCAGTTTTTGCAGTAGTAAAATTCTTCTATTCTTGCCCGTGATTTTTATCCTAATTTGGGAGTTTTTCACGTAAAATCTGTGTATTTATTACTATTCATTCAGTCTTATTTAGCTGCGAACCTGCGTTAATTTGGTCGATTTTCACAACAAGTGGTATCAGAGCTTAGTGAGAGAATTACGACGAATTTTTTAGCGTAATTCGTTTGGAGTTTTGTTTCTGTAATTCAGTACTATTCACGTGTATGGTACTATTCACATGTACGGTATAGTACTATTCATATATGGTACTATTCACATATATGGTACTATTCACGTGTACTGTAACATCCCACCCCCGACGGGAAGGGTAGAATAGTAAATTGGAAATGGGTGAGAGTGATTAGGATTGATTGAACATTTTCATGCATATTCTTAATTGTGAACAGTTGAAATTTTGCACATGAAAAATAACTGTACATGCATTCATGACATTTCCCGGTAATTAGGCCTAAATGAAATTTGTTGTGAATAATGTGGGAATTATGTTTGAAAAATTATTTGGAGTGAGTAATTGTGTGTTTTATATTTTAAGTGAATTTTAGGAATTTCTCTGGAATTTTCCGGGGAAAATTCCCGGACCGAAAAAAATCGCCAAGTGGCGAACCGGTTGATTTTCAGTATCGAAAATTTCTGTCCAATGGCACTACACTATTAGGTACATGATTTTGGGATTGAAATTAGGGCCATTGAAATTGAACGGGGCAAATATCCATCTCATTAGGGTTTCATTTTTATTAAATACTTTGTCTTTTCCTTCTTTTGTCCTTTTCTTCTAAATGGACAAGTGTCCTACACCATTTAATGCATTTGTTTTATTCCCACCCCATCCCTTTCGGCAACTTCAAATTGAGTGAATGAAAAAGATAAGTTTTACTTGTTTAAAACCTTCTCCAACCGAAACCTCCTCCCATGTTCTCCTTCTTTGATTTTCTTCATTGATTCTAGTTAAAGTACCACTCTTTCTCCTACCTTACGTAGTTCTTTACATGCCATACAAGCTTAAAACCTTTACCTCCCTATGGTGAGTGTCGTGTATGAGAGTGGTATGAGTGGGAGTTTGTGATTTGAGTATTAAGTGAAGGATTGAAGAGTTGGAAGCTTAGTAGGTAAGTTTTTTTGTTTTAAGCTTTAATGATTCATTTAATGAATGAATTGGTATTTGGATGCATTAAATGAGAATTATTGTGCATGAGGTATGATGTATTGTGTATTAATTTCATAAAGTATGGCTTGATCATTTGGGTACAAATTCATGATTGTTGATGTTAAGTGAATTAGATTGATTTTGACTTGGTTTTGGATTGAGTTGTGTAAGGTTAGATTAATGGAAAAATTTAGGAAAAACCAATTGTGTATATGCTGCCATTTCTAAGGCTAGGTGCTTAGGTGAAGGTCTTGATGACCTATTGGCTGACTTCTTGTCTCATTTGGAAGATTATTGATGTGTAATTGGCATTGGAAGTGATAGGATAGAAGTTTAGGAGCAAAGCTGAAAAATGCAAGTTGATCATGTTTCAATGTTTTTGCCATAACTAATTGTGTGGTTAAGCAAATGAGGTGAGGTTTGTCTTAAATTAAAATTGAGACAATTGGCTACATTTTATATGAAGTTCTGCCCAATTTTGATGAGAGGAGTGATGAATTTTGCTTTAAAAGTGAACTATAGAACCTGTGTGAACAGTACTCGAATTAGATGACTTGAAACTTTGGTGCAATTTTTTGAATTGATTTAGGAGGAATTGGTGAAATTGGTCTTCATGAAAGTTGAAGCCTATCATGTTATCTTTCCATTGCCACTGATTTTGCAATTTTTCGATATATAGGTTAAGAGTTATGGCTTATTGATTATCTGCTGTGCATGTGTTTGATGCTGGAAATTGTCCTAAGTCTAAGTTTTGGTAGTGATTGGACATTAGGTTAAAATTTTCGACTGTTATGATGTTAATCAGCTCAAAGGGTGTTCTGGAAAATTGTAGGGGACTGTTTTATCTTTGAAATGGTGTGTACTATGTTATTTTTGGATATAAGCATTGGGAGTTATGAATTTTCAAAGTTTGGACCTAAGTTAGGTCATTGGCTAGTGTTATGTAAATTACTGAGTTTGATGAAAATGAAAAGGGAAACAGTTTGGTTTTAATAAGTTGAAATTTTAATATTAATGTTTTATTCTTGTGATTCCATGTGGAGTATAGTGATGTTTGTTCGTAGTTCTCTCTTATCATAGGATACGTATCGGAATGACCTACGGGCGTCCCGGTGGGTACTCTACGATAAAGGGGCGCTACACTTTGTTTCCTTATCTATTTAACAATGTTGCCTAAAATGACTTAAAGTGTTGCAATATCTATTTAAAATTGTTGCTGTAGTTTGAAACTAATGTGTTGCCTTAGTTAAAAATTAAAGCAACATTTTTTTATTTTATTGTCTAATCAACAACTTCTGTTGCATTATACTTGTTGCAACGCCACTTCTTGTAACAATACAAATTATGTTGCCTTAATAAAAAGGCAACGGTAATTGTACTTATAACTACGCTTTTGTCTGTTGCCTAAAGTACTTAGTGTTGTAGTGCTAAAGCATTAAAAAAACATAGTTAAAAGTTAAATATTAGTCGATGTTGGTGGCAAAAATTTGGCACCAAATGATTGGCAACAAAAATAAAACATAATCAATAGATTTTAGCTATCTTTTGTTCTCTTCGTAGCTATAGAGTATTAGCTACATTTTTCTTAACGTAGCTAAATGTTATTTGCTATGCTTTTTATAACGTAGTGAAATATTATTTGTTACGGTTTTTATAACGTAGTGAAATATTATTTACTATGTTTTTAATAACCTAACGATATGTTATTTGTTACATTTTTCATCCATGATATTGAACAATATATTTTGTATATAATGCATCAACATGTTTTTTATTATGAATTATTTACTTATTATTATAAAATTAAATTGTAGAAAAATATTATCAAATTAAAATATCGAGCATTGTATATATAAAGCAAAATTATATAAATATCATTAAATTGAATAAAAAGAATATAAAATTAAAGGATGATCACTTGTTCCCATACATTATTAATTTCAATTTGAGTAAGCTAAGGAATTTTGTATTTTTATGGATAATGATTGATCGAAACATGCCTAGCAAATTAAGGAAGGCATTTGGGTTGTGAAAGACCAAACCAGTATCAGCTTTGCCAAGATTTCCAACAATATTCCTCAAACCGCAAATTTTTGATTCTTAAAGCCACAAGACACAATGAAGTTGAATGTTGCGTGAAGGAACTACTGGGTCTCATCTCATCCAACAAATTATATGTCGCTACTTGTGCACAAGCTATTGCTAAAATAATTGGTTAGATAAGGAATTAGATGGTGGTTATCAAGTCCCTCATGCTTGTTCTTAGGTTATTTTCAAGATGGTGTTCCTTTTTTTCCCTAAAGAATTACTCCATGCAATGAAACATGGTGCTAAGATTCCTAGTCTCTCCACATTTTTCAATGACTTAAATTCAAGCCTATGGGATTATACAGCTTTTGTTAGAACATCTTCCCTCTACCTTGATGAGTGTTTAGACTGCTTTCTGATAAACATGTGTCACAGTTGTTTGCAATGTCTGCCTGCAAGTAGAAGAGTTACTTGTAATGGACAAGTATATAAACAAGTTGTTGTTTATATAGTGTAAGAGCCTCTTCATTTCACAAGAAAAATAATACAATAAACCATTAACATGGATAGAAGTGAAAGATTGACAGTAATTTTAAAATGATGGTGGAATAGTGTTTAAGCGATGAAGTCTGCATCTTTTTAATAAGTAGAAAATTAACAACTTTTAATTGACCAACCTCTTGAAAGGGTAGGCACTCCATATTAGCTACCATTAAACTTTCACGACTTTTTCTCATCAATTGAAAATGGAGCTTAATTAGTTGGCTTGAAAAAGGGGTAAGGCACAAAAGAGTTAGTTTAGTATCAATAACAAAGAGAAATAAAAAAGCAATCAAAGAGCAAAATGATGCTAGATTCTGGTTGCACATGATGGACATGAACATATAATCATCCATTAACATATAATCACAAAAAGTGAAAGTCAAAAGTTAAAACTGTACTATTATAGCAATAAAGAGATTGAGTGATCCAGCTAATATCATCACAAACCACAACACCTTTTATCGATTGCTAAAGAAGTTACAAATAAGTAAAAGGAAAAAGATGGGAGCTTTTTTCAAGGATTGGACTAAAAAAATGGGTGTTTCTAGTAAAACTGACCCATCTCTCACAAAAGCTTAAAACAAATCTTGCAGTGCCAAAGATTAGCAAACATGCTTCAATTTCCCAAGTGAAAATAGATAGAGCCCTGATCATATTCATTGTAATAGCCAATTTTCCATACTAAGGGTTAGAGCCTTAGAATTTTGCCTATGAGTCATATCATTGAGAGTTCATGAAATGAATTTCATTCACATGCATATCATTAGCATACACATATGAGCTAAGAATTAGTACACATTGTAAAGATAATATATGCACTCAATTGACGTATTTCAGGGTATGAAAGGTTTAAAATAATCATGATGTAAATTGTGTATTGTTTATGTCTTGAATTTTAGTTTGGTGGATTATAAGTAGTAAACTTGGAATTTATTGTTACAATTGGAAAATTGATGAATTAAAATGTACATTTAGACTAGAAAAAATCCCAAGTGTTAAGACAAGTTGACATGGAAAATTTGGATGACTAAACCTATAATTGAGTGACATTTGGCATAGGTAATTAATTGACAAATGGCAGCAATGAATGATTGATAAATTGAATAATAAATAGGTGACATTTGTGATAGAGAAGTGCTCTAAAGGTAATCACCTTTATCACTTATTGTACAAATCATTTTATGATTAATAAAGGCATTTTTCATTATTTTGATGTTCATAATTTATGAATTTGATGTTGATCCTAAATTGATTTAATGAAGTCCTTAATACAAAACATAACATGGAGGAAATCATAATGAGATTCCTATCATGTGTAATTATGTTAGTATCTAAACTTTCCCTAGTCATAAGATTAATGAGATGGTATATCATTAATCTGGATAGACTAGCACATCTTATACTCCTTGATTGGATCAAGCAGTAGATCTTATAAGTATGAGTTGTTTAAAGTTAACATGTGTATGCTTACTAAGGATAGTGAGTACATTGGATTGACTTACTATGAGACAATCATATGCATATTATATTCCAGTGTCAATGATAGTCTCATCATAACAATGGTGCAAGTATCCTTTGACTTGAGGTGTTCAGGTATATCTCGGATGCTGATCCTATGCTTTGACTCCATTCATCGGTGCCTTTTATGGGGGTTACTCATAGGGTGGTGATTGAACTTGAGGTATTTAGAGGTAATTAAGTAGCCAATAAAGGACTCACCACTCCTGATAGAAGGAGATGATATCTACGACCTCTTATTGGGGTCATTACTCAGGAGTCTCTGACTAGAGTAGATATGTGTCATGAACAATGTCTTCAATGATACATAGAGTAATGAGATCCTTAGGAAAAGATCTAATATCAATTGGACTAAATGTGACGTAGTCAGTCTAGTGGCAGTTGACACTTTGACCATACTCTAAACCAAATGGGATATATATGGTGAAAGGATGAATGGCAACATTGCGTATGGAAGGGTTCGTAGTCAAATCATTGACTTTTCGGTTAATTGCAGTTATGACGTGTTACTAGATACTACTCTTGACTTACTTGAATTAAGTGTTAATTCAAGTGGCCAACATAACTGGGAACCTAATGGGTCACACACATAGGAGATCCAAAGAATGAGTAAAATGGTCTTGAATGGTGACTCAAGATATGAGAGAGTGTTTCGGGAATGTATCGCGATGTGATTGTGGTAAAAAACGTTGCATGGAATAGATTAGAGAAAAAGTGTTGTTAGCTGCCAAATTGGCCATTAACTTCCCAAACTTCCATTAATGCATGTTATTCATGGTCATTAATTTCTCATAACTTCCATTAACGCATGCTATTCATGGTTATTAACTTCACAAAACTTCCATTAATGCATGTTATTCATGATTATTAGCTTCCTATAACTTCCATTAATGCATGCTATTCATGACCATTGACTTCCCATAACTCTCCATTAGTGATGGGGGATATGAAAGGCCAAATGGTACAGAAAATAGAGATTATTTTCATGCATTTTGTGTAAGGCATAAGAGAAAGAAAGGTTCTTTCTTACACACACACTCTTTTTCTCTCTAACTCTCACAAGAGTTTTTGTCTTTGCTAGCATAAAGAAAGAATTCTAGCCATCTCCTAGTGAGATTTCATCCTTCTATCTTTGTGTGGACTTTCATTAGAGATGGTCTACATCGATCATTGTGGTTTACAACAACCCAACATTGAGAAGATTAAATAACGAAAGAGATCATCGGAAAGGTATGTAAATATATTACATTTCATATTTTTGTTTTCTATATCTATATGTATGAGTAAATATGGTTTTTGAGGTTCCATTTTATTTTCTGTTGCGTATATTTGATATATATTATGTATGAGATGTATGATTAGAACCTTACAATTTGGTGGCTTATGAAGAGGATAAGTGGCTAGCATGCTTTACACATGTTAATCTAAGATAATGACACCTTGCACATAGTTGAACTAAACAAATACTGGAAAAGTTTATGCTGTGTTTCTTCTTCTCTCTTCAGTCTCTCCACCGAAGCCTACATTCATCTCATAACTCTACATTTTTGGTTTAAGTCTTGCTAAATGGCTACACCAAAATCCATACTTTTACCCTCACAAAGTTAGGTAAAGAATTAGAACATGGTTATTCTTGTTATAGTCTTTGATCCTAGCCGAAAACCATCCAATTCCCACCTTGAATTTGTGATGATTTTACATGCATGGAGAGCTAAATTAGGTTGATCTTTGAGGTAGAAATTTGAGCTAGACAGGTAAGTAAATGATTGTTCTTTATGGCATGTTATAATAGAAGTGTTATGATGATTGAATTGGGATGAATTATTTATGATGCTGATGATGAATTCCGCTGGAAATTGATACTTGAACTTGGATACTTTTATGCCTAATTTTTGATCTATAAAATTTGTAGGTTATAGGTTGTTTCATGGATGAATTGTATTGGGATTTGAGGTATAATTAAGGTGAATTTATGTTAAAGAAAGGTGCTAATATAGTGATCTTGAAATGGGAAAGAACTAGGACTACATGTATGATCAAATGAATGATAATTTCTATTTTAATTTTGATGCATGAGAGACCATAATTTTGAGCTACCAAATAAATAATTTGAATTGGATTTGGATATGGAATTGATGAGTAATTGACATATAATTAAGGTATAATTGAGGTATTAGTAATGGACTATGATGAAGATGTGTTGAATTTGGTAAGAAGATGTTAAAAGCTGGATAAAAATTGAAGGAAAAGGATGGTGAACCTTCGATTCACTCATCCCATGATTGTGGGAGCTATATTAGCTCCTTCCTATGATCGTGGGCAATGTATGGAAGTAAGAAATGTTCAGTTTTGTGTGATATTTAAACCATATAAGGATAAGTTACTTTACTTAGGTACAATTGGACATGATTGGGGCTTGAAATGAACCGAGATAGTTGCTTGATTAATTGATTAAGTGTTTGATAAGTTTAGATTGTTAATTGATGTTATAAGTTAAGGAATGGATTTTTTGATATCAATGTATATGAATTTGGGAAGTATGAGTTGTTAATGGTATAAAGATGTTTTTATGAATGCAAATATGATTCAAAGGATATAGGTAATGAATTAGGTATGATTGAATGAGAATTGGGAAATTGTGTGAATATATAATGCTAGGAAAGGATTGATGAACGTATGATTGATGAATTTAATGTAATCAAACTTACTTAAGGCATAACCTAATTGTAAACTAGATAAATACAAGCTATAATGAAAGAATAATCAAGACTTGTGAATAAGGATATATACCCAGGATAGTCAATTGAGCATGCAATGAATATAACACATATACATGTGTATGATTGAGTACTCATTTGATTAAACTAGTAATGTGTAAATATTTGTGTATTGCATGATATAGAAGCACAAATTGAGCGTCCACATCCAAACATTTCCGAATCATTAAGGCAATAGCTATTTGGAGTGTATTGTGAGTTAACCTAGATGTTTTCTCACTATATTTGAATTGTTTTTAAATTAACTTTCAGATATTGAACTGTTATTGATATGATTATGATATTCCGGATATTGTTGGTCCGGAGTTTGATATTCAGGATTGTATTAGAAGTGTTTTCAAAATTGAATGTGAAATATGAAATGTGTTCTCAACTTTATGTTAAATGCCGAACTTAGATGCGATGAATATGATAAGTGACTGTGCACTTTGAATGAAAGTTATTGATATCATATTATTTAAAATGATGCATTCCATTACATGAATATGCATGATCAGATAAAGGAGTTGTGACCAAAGTGACCAGTTTGAAAAAAGCTTAAAGCTCATAAATATGCATAAGAGCCACAGGCTCAGTTATTAATAAGCCCGGTATCCATAAAAAGGTACAAGACAATATCTGAAAAGAGCCCCGTACCCACAAAGGATGCGGGACAGTAAATAGGCACTCAGTCTTAACAAAATAATAATGAAAGTGGAATCTCATGTGCATTAATATATCATTACATGTATCTAGTCAATGATTGTGAAGAATTACTAAATTGTATTGATATAGCGATATGCAATGTTTATATACATTATGATGATATGAATGATCGGATTATTCTGAATTGATTATATGAAATGTTTGTATTTATAATGTGCTTATATATATATATATATATATATATATATATATATAGACACACACACACACACACAAAA
>JANZLC010000033.1:61606-78604 GCA_026413385.1 Erythroxylum gracilipes
CCAGGGATTTTATCTTTATGATTAATAATTAAATAATTAAAATGCACAAAGATAAATAATGCCTTTTATTGAATAAACCAAAATTTTATACAATTAAAGTACAACCATAAATTGGCTGCAAGGGCATATACCAACAAACACACTGTCTCACAAGCCCAAGTCCTAGAAAGCACCCTTGACCTCTTCTGCGCAGCTTTGGGCCAGCACGTTAACAAAGCTAAAACTCATATTTTCTTCTCCAAGAATGTTCCCATAGCCACAACTCAGCGGATTAGCCAGGCCTTAAATGTCCATAGTACGGACAATCTTGGCAAATACCTGGGGGTTCCTTTGATACATGAGCGTACTACACGCCACACGTACCAACATATACTCGATCAAGCAAAGAAGAAGCTAGCAGGCTGGAAAGCTAGAATGTTATCCTTGGCCGGTCGGGTTACCTTAACACAATCTGTCATCGCTGCCCTCCCCATATTCACAATGCAGACGGTCCGGCTGCCTCTCCAGCTTTGTGATGACCTGGAAAAATTGATGAAGAACTTCATACGGGGGGCCCAAGACGGTCAGCAGAAAGTCCATCTAGTTAATTGGACCGCAGTGTGTAAACCCAAAAATGCCGAGGACCTGGGCATCAAGAGGATTCGTTCTTCTAATGATACGTCCCTGACTAAGCTCGGATGGGCCCTTTTTACCAAACCTAATACGCTATGGGTCCAAATCCTCCAAGCGAAGTATTGCCTGGATACTACTCATCTCCCCCCGACATTGGACCGATCAAGAGCCTCATCGATCTGGGGGGGGGGGGCCCCATTGGTGCAACGTGGCAGGTAGTGAAGAAAGGGTCATATTCGAAGCAAGGGGACGTGAGACAATTGGGAATGAGGCTCTTTACCAAACCAAAGGATGGGAATGTCATCGCAATGAACGTAGTCAGAGCTGCATTGGGTCAGATCTAAGAAATGAGATCTTTTTGTCAAGAATTTGTGTAGACACCCTGAATCAATGAGCACTCACCTACGTATATAGTTCTTGCTACGAGACGGAGAATCATAGTCGGCTTCATCTTCATCTTAACTACCAGAAGTGCTTCCATCATGTCGAAAACCAGTATCGCGAAAAGCTGCGGCATGGAAACAGAAATATGTTCTGGTTAACATCGGTGATTGAATGCAGAAAACTCTGATGGATCCAACGTCGTGGTTGGTGGACTAACCTGGTAACTTCCAATCACATGAATAACAGCAAACATGTTTGCAGCAGCAATAAGCCAACGAGGTTTCTCTAGTATGATTAGGATATTGTCCTCTACTTGTCTCCAAATGCTCAGTAACCAATGAAGGCAACTGGGAAAGAACACAAAGCAACCACAATATAGGCAACAATTACTCCTCTCCACATAGGTTTCTTGGAAGGCTTCTCAGGAGTTGAAGGAATACTTGCCTGAATCTCCAAGACAACGTTGTGTCCTGCAAAGGCAAAAGCTATATATCCTAGAGCACCAAAAGGAATCAAATACCTTCCCTGAAGTGGTTGAAGATCTTGGGCCATAACTCGCATCTGGTTGAACACCTTTTTGCGCAGAAGCTACCCATCCAATAGCTGAATAAGTAAAATTGCACACAGCACAATTAGAATTTAGAAGCTAACCAACTAAAGTTGGATAAAAAAACAACCCACAGGCTTCATCAACACAATCCAGTTTCATTAGGACGTGCCTATTCTGAAAGAGTTCAATGAATAGCAGACTATTAGAGATGTAAAAGGTACCCATGGACATGACAGCAGCGGCCAGAGACCCCCGTGATGGAATTGAAGCTGGGGAGATGAGAAAGAAAAAAGTGAACAAGCGCAAAGATCATAACGAAGTAGGTGGTTTTAATATCCTGGCAATTAGGACAAACTGTGTCATGGAACTTCTTCAGAATGATCATGTACACTATATCCACGCCTACTTCGACCATCAGTTGTTGAGGCACCACCACCCAGAGCCCAAGTTTTTCACCAAATGCATGTTGACCCAGTTCGTGATACCTATCAAATTTTTTTCCAGGAACCATTTCATGCATCTCTACCATTAGCCACAAAGTGTACAGCATGATGATCCATAAGACCATTACAGCCACACCAGGAGACGCCTAACATAAATTCATAGACAACCCCATTTACCATAAAGAACAGATCACATTAACAGAACAGAAATATATGTTTTTTCTTAACTCATGATCCTGGAAAACAAGACATCTCGATAATTGTTATGCAAGTTTTTCACCTAGTGAAACCGACATACCAGCCAAGGACAGACATAGCATAAGGAAGGCCCAAAACGCCAGCACCAACCATGGCGGTGACATTGTGAAAAGCAGAGCACCACCATTTTGCGTTCCTAGACTTGGTGACTGGAAGCCAGTCATTGAGATCTTTCACGTTGTCGTGCAAGCCAAGAAAATGTAAACTTTTGACCTGAATTCAATATATCAGATTAAGATTATATTGCGTGCGGCAGAATGATAAATTATTCAGAAACGATAATTAGAAACTACAACGCTAATTTTGTACAGATAGGAGTTTTGTCCAAAGGTCAGTCTGATCAACTTGTTCATCGGTCAGGAAATAAGTGGACTTGGCGTTAACTAAGTCCTTTACAAACTTGGAATATATTTGATTAAAGCGGACTTCAATTAACAATAAGATTTGAGATGTTTATCTTTAGATTCTGAGCAATCCATTCTAGTAAAGATCGGAGGAATGTAGTTAGAACAGATTCACCTGATCATTGGACTTCCAATTTTCGAGGAACAGAAATACCTTTCATATACTTTATAGTAAGCAGTCATTCAAGAAGATATCTCCTGAATGACTGTCAACTGCAAGAAGCGATCTAAAGAAAAGATATGAATGTGGTTTACAACACGGGAAACGAAGTTCAAACTATAAAAACATTTGGTTACAAAGCAGAAGATTGCCGGAATGAATTCTCTGTTGTTGATTCCATCTCTCAAAGAGAAAGTCTTCATCATTTTGACGATTCAGGTACTCGTTGATGTCCAACTTTGAGCTTGTCCCTTGCAATGAAAATTCAATGTGGTAATTTTCATTGTCTCCTAATTTATTTTCTGAATTCTGAACAATGCTTGCAGAATGGTTATCTCTAATTCCTGGGCTCCAATTAACACGGCTGCTGACGGATAGATTACGTAAATCTTCTGAGTCCTGCAGGAGGAACTTAATTTTACTAACAGATCTAAAAATGAAAAACCAGATAGGAAAGAGGGAAACAGTAAGACTTCCCAGATTTCATATACAATAAACTAAGCAAGGTTAATATAAGAGAAAGGATTGATGAATGAAAAAGACTTTATAGATGTGATAACTAGTATCTATCGAGACAGGCCAACCTGATTCTTTTAAGGTCTCACATTTTTAAAGAAGGAAAAAGAAGTTAAAGGTTACCTGTGCCGTATTCCCAAAATTTTTAGCCTTTGGAGTAGCTTTTGGCTCCTTACTGTTGCATGATAAAGGTGAAGAATCACTAGAAGTTTCCCATTTTAACCACGGAAGGAAAACTCCATCTGTATGAACAGGAACAGATTTGGACGTTGCTGGCCTTTGCAGTGTTTCAGTCTTAGTAGATCCTCCTAAAGTTGAACTTGTATCACTTCTTTCCCCATCCAAGGATGAAATATCAGTATCTTCAACATTAGAAATGAAATCCTCAATATATCTCTCTGCTTCCTCAGTTAATCGCTTAGACATCCTCTTTCTATCATTACTCCGCTAGAAGTTGATTCATGAAGAAGTATAAGTAAATAAAAAAAAAATTGTCATAAATTTTTCTGAAAATACAACAATGTGCAACATTAGAAGGAAAACTGTAGGAACCAAAGAAATTTTGACATTATGGGCAAACTTCAACTTGTACCTTTCTGGTACGCAATGACTTCTCAACAGCAGTGTTCTTTGCATCAGGAACTAGTTCCTTGATAATTTGAGAGAGTTCCCTACCACGATGCTCCTGCAACAATATTTCTGCTAACAAATCTTGCTTCCTCTTCTTAGACTGTATATTGAATGACTAGTGTTGATTAACAGATAATACTTTCTAGTCAATTTGAAACCAAATATCATGCTCAACAGCCTACTTCAAGTAATGGATTCACTCTTACAAGCCGTTCAGAGATAAAAGCAAACTTAGTAAAAAAGCATTGACTCATTGGTTTCATTTTAAACCATACCATACCACATTATCATCAAACTGTAAAACTTGACAACTTGGGCCGAGTGAAAGAGCTGGCAAGAAAAGTGAGTTCAGTGCTCTCTATGCATCTAAACTCTGGAAATATAAGAAAATGGAGTCTTGGGTGGGTTAAAGGTATTATGTTGATTCATCAATAGCAAAATTATACTTGCATGAAGCTCCATTTTGAGCAAGTTTTGATGAATCCAGAGAATACTAATATATTGGCAAACAAAAGCTGTAATTGCACTGACAGAAGTAAAAGATCCTCCAGCGATCAGGCCAGAAAAAGATATCCAATAGATATATCTCTTCACATCTTCACAGACTGATACTACTAAACTATCAGACCGTAAAGTAAAAATACACTAGAATAAGTTCATAATTTGGCTTTCGATACCTGTTCCATCTGTGATACATAACTCCTTCTGACAGTAGAATTTCTGGATTGCAGTCCATCGTTGACTGCTAAAACAGGATCCTTTGTTTTCCCCATAGTCTACATAAGTTGGAACGAGTTAAAGTAGGTTTCAAAAACAGAAAGAATGTGCAAAATCGTGCACATGCAAGGAAGAGCATGTAAATAATAAATGATTCACATAGTTACATACCTGCTCAAGTTCCATTGTTATCTCTTTGACAGCATGTCTAAGTTCTTTCCGCATTGCTTCATAAAGCCCACTCTTCATTACGTCACCATTTAGATGCTCTGGCTGAAAAATAAAAGGCAGGCAATGAGTACGCGGGAGAGAGAAAGAGAAGGGGCGGGCATTGAGCCATGCATATGCACACCAACGCACAAGTGGATTATACCAGTGATGCTCACAGTAAACACTTGATTCTGAAAATTAAAACCAACCTTTTTCTGTGCATAAACAGCCCGAATTGTTCTCTCAATCACATTATTTTTAGAATAATCATCCCTCCCTTCATCATCAGTTAGGACTGATGAATGGCTCTAAAAGGAAAAAGGACATTCAATTTAGTCTAGCAACTAAGACAAGAAAGTCTCTATTCCAAAATGTCACTGTACAGACTCTTATATTAAAGCACAATTATTTGTTCCCTAAATAAAAAATGAACAGCATAGTTCCAGTGATATTAGTAAAGAAATGGTGAGGCTCACAGAGTATCCATCATGATACTGCAAATCTTTTTGGCTCATAGATCTCTTAAGTCTCTGTCCATGATTCGATGATGCTGTCTTATTCACAAGGCGCTGTTTATTTCCAGCAGCAAAACCCTTTACATTTGCGTGCTTGCTGGCGTTTTGGATCTGATCAGCGTCACTCTGCAAATTTGGAAAGAAATAAAAGGATTGGTATTTTTTTCCAATATAACAAGAATACAAGATATATAGTAATTGATCTGCGCACAAATTTCAGAACATTTAATCCTGCGAAAAGTTGATGAAGAGAATTTAGGTTCTTGAACTAAAATTTAGCATCTAATTGCAAAAGCTCATACCTACTAAGAAAGTAAATGGTACCAATTAAAGCATTAATCAAACATAGAAAACCCTCCAGCAGCTAAATTACAGAAAATACATCAGCAGCAAGGAAACTTCAAAGAAAAAGTAAAAGCTTCTAGTAACGTCAAATACAAGTACCCAAGATAAGTTTCCGAAAGTGCATCATGTCAAACACAGTCATCAAATTTCCGGATGTTTATTAATTAATTGCTGTAGACAAACTATTTCAAGGTGCAACTATTAAAAATCTATCTAATATATGCAGAAATACAAAGTGCAAACACAAAACAGAGACAAGCACAAAATCAAAAGCATCCAAGTCAACATCTTTAAAATTAAAATGATGGATGGATGCTTTTGGTGATAAATTATCCAACAACCTTTATGTTCTTTCATCATGAAGCATATATAGTTGAGTCCCATAAAAGGTGGACTACCTTTTCACCAAAACCAGCAACTTTTTCACAACTAAAGGTAAAAGAATTTGCAACAACTTTAGAACTCAACATCTCATCATGACCTTTCGATCACAGTTAATGTCTAGCCCAAATTTCCTAACTTTAGGGCTGAAATTTATGAAAAGTGCAAAAACACCATTACTTTATGCTTCAAATGGAACTTCAAAAGCCCTGAAGTAAAACTCTAACCTCAGAATCACTTATTTGGTAGCGAACCACAGAAACTGACCTCCTCCTTCTCAAATTACTTTCCGAATTTACCCTTTCTCCACCACCAAAATTCCCAGCACTACCGTGTCTCGACACCGACCTCCCTCTCCTCTGCGACATGGTGGGTCTGTCACTAGAAACGCGGCCGTTAAACTTCGAAACCGACCCGCCTCGATCAGCGGAGCCAAAGAACTTGACAGCGAGATCGTCGAGGCTGACGTCGGATACACCGGATCCCCTCGTCTCATTGACGAACCTTCCTCTAGGCGGAGCCTCGTCGGAGAAGTCATCGAAGTTGACCGGAAAAGGGAGGGAGAACCGGCTCAGGCTCCGAGACCGACGGTGACCAGAGCTGCTACGGGTGGACGGAGATGAGTCGTCGGTGCCGGTGGACGACTTCCCGACGGGGGTCCTCCCGGTCGTGGATTTGAAAGCGGAGGTAGCCATATTTGAACATATACAGCTAAAATGGTTACTAAAAACAGCGTTAAAGGATGATTAAAAGCATTTGGAGATGTACATACATAGAAAGCAAATCAAGAGACTGATGTGCAAAAGATATGACATTTCAGTTGAGTTTCGAGAAGGAGAGGAGCTTTTGTTTTATTTTATGGCGGATACTTCGAAAAGTAGGCCGAATTTGAAATTTGGGGCCTTTTTACGAGCATAAAATAAAATTGCCAAATGGGAGTGGTTAGCAACAGAGTCGGGCCGAAATCATCGGGCTAGCCCCAGAAAATTGAATTGAGGGTTGATGGATAATTTATAAACATCGTTTTGACGAAAACATCATCATTTTTAAATATTTTATAAAAAATATATAAAGTCAGGTCGGACTAACCCAGCTCGACTAGCATCCGATAGGACCAGTAACCTTTGGTCTAGTCAGGTCTCGGACCGAGCCCGAGTCCGAGTTATCATAGGTAGTGCTTATTGTCATCCTTATCATATAGGTAATTTTCATATTTGTTAAATATTAAATATAAATTTATATAATTAAAATTAGTTCTTTATTATAATTATAATTAAAACTATTTTAAATTTTGATTTACTAACCTCTTTTGTTATAATTAATATAATAATATTTTACTTTTTAAACATAATAACTATTTTAAAATTAACTTATATATTTTTAAGTTAATATTTAATTATTTTAGTACAGAATAACAGGCATGAAATTCTTTGAAATTTGAGAAACTTAAAAATATAATTTTTAATATTCTTGAATATTTTCTTCATCATTTTTAAATTTTCAGATTAATTTCTTCTCTTAAATTTTGTTTAAAAAATAACAATAAAATATATGTCACATGTAAATTAATTAAATATTACATATATGAATATTAAAATCAAATTTAACTAATTATGATAAATTATTAATTTAAATAGAGCTGAATTAATTTTATATTAATTTTTTATAATTTTAAAAATTAGTTTTTTTTGTAAATTTCTTAAATTATATGAGCAGGATGTATATCTTTTATTCTTAAATTTTGTAATAAATGATAGAAAATTGAAAACCTAGATGAGAGGTCCCTGCAAATTGTAAGAAAAAAAAGGGTTAAAAGTGAAAAATGAAAAATGAAACAAAGAAAAACAAGACTGCTTTAGAGTCAGAATCTGCAACCCCAAAGCCCAAGCCCATACGTGACAACTTTAATGCTTTATACTGACGCGGAAGTTATGTGATGTTTTTCTTCCCTTAACATAAATTAAGGAAAAATCAATAAATCGAGGTAAAGTGAAACCATCCAAATATAAAAATAGTATCCTATCAAAATCTCAACTTCTGTTCTCTTTGCCCAAGAAAAGTAAATTTTGTTTTCTGTTATAATTATTTATTTATTAAAAATATTTAATTTATAAATTATTTAAATACTCTTAATATTTGTTCAAAATTTAACCAAAAAGTAATTATTATAAATTTTATATTAAAAGTAAAAACAAAATTTAAAGATATTTTAATATAAAAATAATATTTTTAGACCATGGTGTAATATTTTTAATAATAGAAATTAATTTTGGTGAGTAAAATTGTAATTAATAAAATATATTATTAAATAAATTTATTTAAAGATTTAATATAATGAAAATCTAAATGATTGCTCAATTTCAAAAGATAACAAAACTCTTAAGGTCTCATTTAATAACTAGTAATGAAACAATCGGGAAAAAAAAAAGAAATAAGAACGAAAAGTGAGAATATGAATAGGGATGAAATTACTGATAATGTGTATTTGGTTTGCAAGCGCTAAAAATGAGATCATAGAAATTAATAGTTATATTATACTAGTTTTTGGTATTATATATTAAGAATGGTAAGGAAACTTTTTTTACTTTTATTTGATTATTATGTGATTGATTTTGTAAATAAATACTTTAATTAATAAAAAATTGTATTAATAAATAAATAATTAAAATTATATTTAATGATTCAATAAATTATTAATTTCTAAACAATTATGTATGATTTTTCTTATAGGAATAAAATTAAGAAAACATAATGAACTTATTTTACGATATAAAATCATTGAAATAAAGTAAAATAATTATTAAATAAATTAAATAAAGTAATGTGCAATGTTGATAATAATATCTTAATAAGAATAGATCAAAATGATATATTATCTAAATAAATTAATTAATCTTAAATTCTCAAATAGATACTATAATATCATGTGATCAATGAGATAACTCAAGTATGTCTCCAGCAAACAACATTTTGTAATAATCTTGCATACTGAAAAAGTCCTTAACACCGTTATCATCTTCATCAATCAATCTCGTTGCTTTAACCAACTTCATTGATGAAAGTCCTCAAACCTTTTTCAATACATTAAATATTTGAGTTATTTTCTCACTAATATTCACAGAAAGAGTAAATGCTTTTTTCATATCTTTTAAAGATGAAATAAATTCATTTTTAAATTCAACCAATTTTTTTATATTATTTGATAGCTCTAAAAGTTATGTCTGAAGTGGATCCATTCCCTTCTTGCGCTCTCTTTTCACAAGTGTAGATAGTAATATTGAACTGTTTAGAATTACATGTTCTTAGATATGGCAATGAGTCGGGACCCATGATATCTAGGGCCCGGTCCCTGCTCGACTGGGCTATAGAGAGGTCTTGGCCAGGACCCCAGCTTGACAGGCCTAAGACGGGCCAAGGATTTATTATTTTTAAAAACAATTTAGAAAGCGATGTCATTTTGTAGCTCTCGATTGGGCCTCATCTTAGCTCGCGACTCGGTCAACCCTGGCAGGGCTGCGCCCAATTGCCATGCCTACACATTCTTCATCATTTCCAATACTTGACTATACGTTATTCACATTAGTGCATATTTCAATATTGTTGTCATTTCCTTCTATACTTTCTTCACTTGGACCTAGAGCCCTATTTCCTATTGCTTTATCTTTTGCATAAGTTTTTGTCAGCTGATCAAAATGGACAAATGGTTTCATGTACAAAGCTGATACTCCTTCACGACTCTACATAATAATAACAACATTATCATAAATAATTATGTGCATAAATAATAAATTTCAATAAAAATAATTAGTAAAAAGATAACAATTTTATTTATACATTTGCCTAACCTATCACCATGGCAAAAAGTGCTTTAGGTAATAGACAAAAGTGTAGCTATAAGTACAATTATTGTTGCCTTTTTATTAAAGAAACATAATTCGTATCGTTACAAGAAGTGGCACTGCAATAAGTATAACACAACTGTTATAAAAGATAGAAATAATATGGTGTGCCACTTAATTATTAGTGCACCACTTAGTTGTTAGTGCACCACTTAATTGTTAGTGCACCACTTAATAGTGTGCCACTTCTATTATCATGATAGTATTTTATTAGAAATTTTGTACTATAAATAGAAGGGTGAACTTGATGAAAATGATACCATTTTTTATAAGAAGAATGATATTCTCCTCTCCCAAATACTCTTAAGTTTTTGTTTCGGTTTTATAACAGTTTTGGCTTTTTGATTTCTACTTGCTAGCTTATGATTTAGGCCTTACCTTATATGGAGCTATATTCTTTCCCCTTACTTAGTAGTAGTACTAGTTGCTAAAGAAGTGAACAACTGTGAGCTTGGTTCTTCTTCTAGATCAATCTCTTTCTTCCTCTCTCTTAATTGTGTCATCTGAATTGTAATCTCAATATTTGATGTCTAGCCCTGGACACCACACCATCTAAGCGATCTTCGGTTGTTCCATCAAAATGCTTGTGTTCAAGAAAGTTAATCAAGTGAATTGTGCTAATATTGTCCTTTATGATGAATTGTCATGATGATGTAGAATATGTCCATTTGTTACATCTGTATGTGTACGGATAATAATATGATGAGTCCAGCAGCTAGTGGGCATGGCCTACAAAGTAGTTCGATCATTGTAAACTTTGAGATTTAAGGCCTCTTCTTTCATTATCCTACTTTTGGGCCTTTTCTTCCATAACTCGGTCTATGTCCTTTCCCGTTATTTGACTTCAAAACATCGGCTAGATTATTTATTAACATATACCAAATTACAATTAAAATTACATTACGTAGAAAAGATTATGTGAGGGATTTGTTATATACTGTCTTGATTAATTTATGAAAACTAATATAAATTGTAGTTTGCAATTTTAAGTGAAGTCGTGTGACTTAAAATGGGATTGAATGTCAAGGAATTTAATCAAAGTTTGTTGACCAACCACATGAGGCGTGGTTTGAAAATTGAGAAGCCTTCTAAATTCTGGTTTTGCTACTCAAAACTCAATCAAATATGGTTTAGGTTGGATTCAATTATTGGTGTTGAGCAGCTTTGAGACCCGCGATACTGAGAGTTACATGCCAACTTGAAACACTATTGGTGGAGTTTATTTTACAGACCTAGAAGAAAGAGAGTGGCAGTTGTTTATAAGATACGTGTCTTTTGACCAATTCATGTTCCTGAAATCATCCAGCGCCTTTTTCCTTTTCTTGGTGAGAGCAGTTAATTGTATGCAAAGAAAATATGATCAACCGACACGATCAGTTTGCTACATGTGTGAATTATAGTATGCAGGATCTAATGGAAAAACAAAAGAACAAAAATTGTCCAGAAGCACATTTATTTTCCAAAAATGAAGTTTGGAAGGAAGAATATTAAATTAGATGCCCGGAAGGAGAGTTTTGTCTCCTCAGGAAATGCAATTCACGATGACTCGTGCAGAAGCTCTATTGCTTTTAACAAAGTGGATCTAAACCTGTTCAGATCAAGCTTTACATTTTGCTTGTCCATGTATATCGACTTAAATGCAAGCCAACCCTGTTTTTGAATCACTTTGGGGTCTCTTAAAACCACATGGTCTGTTGGATATTGCTGTATCAAAGTGCTCTCTTCTACCTTTATCTTGTACTCCAAGTACCTTAAGTTCATTTGTTTCGAAGGCTCTTCGAAGAAATGTTTTGAAACCCACTCTGCTCCTCCAAATGGGACTACTTGTATCAGTATTGCATTTTCAGGAAGGAAGAGAATGTTGGTTAGACCAGCTCCATGAACACCCAGCACAACATCACAGGAATTTATGATTTTTGCAAATCCTGACAGGTTGGCGTCAGCTTCTGCCACAACTACATTGAATCCCAATTTTTTAGCCATTCTAGCAATGTCACCAACATTTGTAAAAGCTCGCGATTTCTTTCGTGAAATAATTAATAATCTTGGCCTTTTCTTCTGAGCATCCTTGATTTTTATTGCACTGGCTTTCTTCAAGGAATATGAGCTTCTTAAGAACTCTCTGAAGTCCTTCATAGAATAGCCTGATATTGAAGGATCAACGTGGAGCTCCTTTTTGGTTAGACGTTTGAGGCCAACAACTACGCTTGGGAAGCAATCTACACCTTGTCTCTTATCAATGTTCACAACCTCATATTTAGACAGTGCCCTCATCAAGATTTCAAACTTTTTCATCCACCAAGATGGTTGGCTGCTGATAAGAAGCTTCACTTCTCCATTGAAGGATCGAGCAGTAGAGTACAGTGGAACAATAATATCGGTGAAGGCATGGAAGTGGTTTCCTGAGTATGCACCAGCAGAAAATAGGACTGCAGGAACATTGTGACTTTTGTTGCACTGAGGGACAGCTTGGCTATTATTATTTACAAGTCTAACAGACCATCCCTTCACCAGGCTCATTGCTGTACGGTCATCTTTTCGCGCATAAGCCTTAATATTCCATGAGCTGTTTTCTACACCCAATACGTTGATTTCGGATGAGACAATAAAAACTGTGGAGGAACTTGAATCGATCCTGATGCTCCCTTTGACGTCACAGAAATCTGATCTTTCTGTGAAATTGCATATAGGCTCAATTGTATGCTTTAATGTAACATCTGCTTGTTCAAGAAATAACGCATGCACCATACTTTAGTCGAGTATTCTACAAAAGTGAACCTAATTGCGGATGACACCGAGTTTTTGTTCGTATTTTCAAAAACTAAGTAGAAATGAGTTTCCAATATCTAAGCAAAAACTTACCCCTTTCTGTTTGAAGAGACATTCCTGTTTTCTTCGCTGTCAGCTTATCGCCAGCTGACCAAAATCAACATCAGATATAGCGTAAGCAAACAGAAAACGAATTATGCTAATACTTCTCTCGGTAATGAACATAAATTAGTGAATGCATACCCCTGACCACAGTGTTGCTTGTACTGTTGATGGATACTGCATTCTCTTTTATGATTTCTGCATCCAGAATCAAGAAAATATAATGATGACTTGTGATGGAAAGATCATGTGCAAGGTTTTCATCATCGATTACCTCTTTCTATTAACTGAGAATCATTGATAATTTTCAACTCCTGCACCGCTCCTCTTGACAACTGTAAACTCACTGCGATACCATTTGATAGGTTAGAGAGGCAGGTAGTGTAAAATATAAAGAATAAAAATTTCTGGAAACTAGTTTAGATAATTAAAGCTTCAAGTGGGAGAGAAATGGACGACTTACAAACTGGTAGAGGACTGAAATAAGGCTTAAAGATAATGCAAGTGCTCAATGCAATAAAGAAGCAGGCAATCATTGCCCCATAACCCAACCTAATCTGCTCATGCTTGCTAAAGCTTCTGGCAAGCAAATTATTATACATCATTTTGGCTCAACTACACATACTAGTTCTCTAAGTAGCCTGTGAATAGAGCATTCACTGCGTTTATCTTTCTCCCAAGAACAAGACGTGTGCGTACGAGCGCTCAAAGCTTATAGTCATGACCTGGTTTAACTAGAAGGGATTGATGCCACTTTGTGTGACAGGAGAAGATGGTATAGGTTTATAGCTTGTTTGCACCTAATGCCCTCCACGTACATTATATCTGTTAGCTCTGAAAAGATTTTGTGAATTTCATGAAATGGAATCGAAAGAGACATTGTGGTTGACTATAAGTTCTTTGCATGATCGCTTTAGGTGAGCGTTTCTTGTATATTCTCAAACACGAATGCCGGCTTTGGATTCCAGATTTGGTGAGGCATGAACCAACTAAAAGTCGCCAGAAATTAATGGGGCGTACCCAAAATCTCAAACAAATTTCACATTTCTAACGTACTAGAGGTAATTGGTTTTACGATTACCTCAAGAAATGTCTGAAGCGAAATCTTTCTAATACATTGCAATTTATTCGTCTACGTAAGAAATTGAAGGAACAAAGTGATGCGATAGGGCATAAAATATAATACAAATAAGACAAAGGGATTTACTATCATAAATTAGAACAAAAGGGACAAATGTATTTCTAATTATCATTTACAATTATAGTCTTTGTTCTTAGTCTTTGTTCTAATCATTAGATTTTTCAAACTTTTACAGTTGTTGCTGTTGACTCGCATTTCCAAATTCTTTGGTGTTATAGATATAATGAGAGTAAGCTTTATGTTTTACAAATTGTTGTTGTAATTGTATCTGTATGTGTATTCCAAGCTAATTATTTCGAGAAAACGACAAATAATTTCACTACTCAACAGTCCACTGATAATTGATTTGTGTAATATTCATGATATAGTATATTATATATTAAATTAAGTTCATTTGCTAATCCTTATACTATATTTACTAGCTATGAGGTATCAACAAATCCAAAAAATACAGTAGCAGGTAACACAGAAAGAAAATTTTCACAATGGACAGACAGACAAAGCTAGCTTAACTAATCAACTTAATTAGGCTGAATCTGTTTGCCGACAATGCATTTTAGAATTAATAACAAAACTATAGGCATTGTGTAATTCCAAATCAACAAGTTTAATTTGTTAGGTGGAACAGATTAAGACGTGTTAACAATTTACAAATCTGGATTTGGTGGGATGCATGATGATTGAAGGGACGGTAGGGATTTTATTTTTAGTGGTACTATAAACATTTGCCTCTCTTCAAGATCCTACTATACATATATGTGTGTGTGGTATAAGAATAATAATTAATCGTCCTTTTAAGTTGCGGATTGGCTTAATATCAATATATTTTACAAACTACGATCGATAATACGATCATCCTTGGGTCCAAATCCCCCCAGTTGAGTTGATGTAATTACATTCCTCTTTCTCCCTTCCATTAGAAGTGCTAACTTATAACTAAATTAAATTCACTGATAAGTTACGTATAATTTATTTTTCTTCAACATTTAAAATGGTAGTGTGGGAGCCAATTTGATGGCTATTCTACAACAATCTTTTGTACAAAAAATAATTATGGATCGTTAAAGAAGCACTTTCAGTGTGGTGTCATGCAATTTTTTTTTTTAACTTGTAAGAAGGAAAGCTTACGTGCGATTTGAATTTTTGTGCTTGATTAAAAATGTATTATGTTTCTATTTATAATCACACTTCACGTACCTTGATTTGGGAAAAAAGTAAATTTTGAACAAGTAATTAATTTGCCACAGCTGCAAAAAAAATAAATTGTAAAAGACATTTGAAAAGATCAATCAATGTATATAATGGATACGAGGTGAGACGAGTCTCTTTCTTCATAAGGACAAAGGACAAAAGCCACAAACAAAATGGCAATCAAACATAACATGCACTTCAGTGTTGAACGTCCATGGATGAGAGGAGAATCAAAGTCAACTTAAAGTTGTCAGTTGGTAAAGATCAGTAAGCGTGTACGTGAAATCACCGATCAGACCATTAGCGTTCATATATATAATAACAAGAAGGAAAGCGAAGACAGTAATATTCAATTTGATTGGTATCTTGATATATATGTAAGGTCTTTTATTTATATGGTCACATCATTTGTTAAGTTTTTATTTAAAACTTTAAGACATTAACCAAGATAGAAATACTTTTCATAGAAAGATATGATTATACTTCCAAGTTATAATTTTGATGTCATGCTTATTTCATTGCCTTTTTTTTCCCCCTTGCCCGTAGGAGATGACAAATTGTATTTCAAAAGGACTGCTATAAGATACCTAAAATCATTCAACTTCGCGATCCTTTGACAGTGACTTTTAGGAAAAAAGACATAAAACTATAATTTTCCGTATTAAAAAGATATAATTAGGTGAAATTTGCATAGCACCTATTCATAAATAATTTTCAATGATTGGGCTTTCCAAGTTAATGACAAATGCTACCTGTATTGACAAGTTGGGTGTACGATAGTCATCACGCGTCCTGTAACCAAATAATGTAAGGGCAGTTGTTGGGCTGTCAAATACACCAAACTTCATGCTCTAATAGCCATTTCTCTCTTTCTTCTCCATTTGTTTCTTAATATGGGACCTGAAAGATTAAGATCACCCTACAGCATTACTTTAGTAGTCGAGTTGATTAATTTCAATTTTATGATTTATGAGAAAAAAAGGATGTAAGTTCTCTTTACATTCAACCTTTTTATTTTCTACTAATATAAAGACCATGTAAATTAAATCGATGTGAATGTTTAGTTCAGCAATAATAATAATAATAATAAGAGGAGGATAAAAGTGTATATATATAAAATTTATCAAAAAAAACGTGTGTGTGTATATATCATCATCAGGAAGATGGCAGTCTAATGGACAGTGCTAGAGTCATGATTGGGAAGGGGACGTGCAAAAGAAATTTCAGGGAAGGAGTCAGCAGAAGAATTTTGATGATGAAAGCAATGATTCTGCCAATTTTGTAAACCACAACGAATAAATGCTGCTCGTTCAAAGATTGAGTTCCGTAGACACTACAACTTTTGAGGGTAGCACGTCGTGGCTATACACAATTGGTACGTAGGACAATCTTATTTAATTATGACCTAATTATAATGTAATTAATAATGTCTTCTTTTTGTTATGATTTACATTATGACAAAGAGATTTAATAAACACTAATTATGTAAAGATTTGCATTCAAGTAAAATTATTTATAAATTTCTAATAATACCAATATTTTGTATAATATAAATGATAAAGGTAAATTTTCAAATACAGTAAACCTCGTTGTTCCTTTACCTTATGGCTTGCTTTCCTGCAGAAGCTCCCTATTCGGGATAGGCTTACCTTCCTCTACACTCCTAACCATTACTCTTTGTGTTTTTCAGCAAGTGAATCCATTGATCACTTATTTTTTGAATGCCCTTTTTCCAAAGCTGTCTGGGACCACTGCCTCTTCCATTTTAACT
>JANZLC010000033.1:82587-96176 GCA_026413385.1 Erythroxylum gracilipes
CATAAAGATTGTACACAACTTTGTACAAGGGGATTGCCTTTAGGGCACTACTCTAACAATCTAACAGTACTGTACACGCACAAGTCAACTTACAGGAGATACAAGGCGACTTATCAGTACCGAACAGGTATAAGTCGACTTACACAATGGACAAGTCGACTTATACACTAACATATACAACTTTTTATATTACCCATGTAAGCTTCTGCAATTATGTAAAGTCATGATTTAGAGGGAATTTTGAGATACATAGTCACCTGCACGGCCATATAAGTGACCGTGTATATCTTAGAAACTCTAGTTTTTAATATAAAAGGAAATTATTAAAGGCAAAAGAAAGGAGAAGCATTTTAGAGTTATAGTAGACATTGGAGAAGAAGCATTTCTGAACAAAGGATGAGGAAAACATGAAGATTATGTTATAAGATTCAATAGAGAGCAACCTTCAATCCAAATTGCAAAAAGATTTCATTAGAGACAAAAAGGGGATATAAAATATGAATTCTTTTATTTCTATATGTTCTTCTGAATATTTGATATTGAATTTGGTTTCTATGTTTAGTGACTAATTTGGTTAGTGCCTAGGAGTGATGAACCCTAAGTTTGGATGATAATATGATATAGTATTTTGCTAAATGCAATTTTATTGACTAGTTTATTACTATTTAATTATGCTTTTATATGCTTGAATCGATATATTTGAAATATTAGGCCACTGTTTGATTTCATAGGATTAAGATTGAGAAATTCTTTCTTCTCAATAGATTTATCATAATTGGAAGGAGTTACTTGCAAACCTAGAGATAGGTCAACATAAATCCTCTAGATTAGGGTCAAACCTAATAATGAAATTCACAAATTCAGCAATACAATCTTAGGAATTTTAACTATAAATAAATTTTAGTTAATTAATTAAGGGTTAATTGTTAATAATCTTGAGAAAAATATTAACATAAGAGAGGAATTTTTATTAAGCAAGTTTTATATCTAATAAAACACTCAATTCCCAAAAGTATACGGATCGTATTTTGTAGTATCGAAAGGTATTGATCCCTGGAGGAAATAGATAAAACTAATTGAACCTAACTTCGTCTAAGGTATATGATTTGCGTGAAATAATGACAGAAATTAAAACAATTAAATAATAATTGAGCTGCCAAATTGAAGTAAGGTTGATCAAGGATGAATGCTTAGTTTGTTCACTTAACCATTATTGATCCAATTACGTATCGATCTTAAATTTCCTAAAGGATTGATTATTATCTCTGAAGACCTAATTAATTAACACTAGTTGATTAACCCTAATTGAACCCAAAATTCCAATTTTGCAACCTCTCGAATCACAAAACTTCTTAACATTTCCAATTAGATATGAAGTTATCTATTAGATAATCAATGTCTCACACAAGATCTCTCTTTGAATGATCATTGATTTGATAATTGCATGACTTATTAAATTGACAACTCTCATTGCACAACCTAATTAGATTACTTTTGACTCACTCTTTCAATTTATTATCAAAGTATGAAATGAACAATTATCACAACACCAAAATTTTGTATTGAATCAACAACGATCAAAGTCACAAAATAACTTTGAAATAAACCCTAATTTAGAAATTAGAAACTCATGAATGTAATAGACATATGAGAATTCAGTTTACACATCAAGTTTAATGAAAATAGCAAAAGGAAAAGAAGAAAAACTCAGTTTAGAGCTTGATCTAGAAAACTAGAATTATGGACATTCTTCTCGATCTCCTTTGTTTGATCCACTTCTATCAGATGGTTTGACGTGGAACGTGTTGCGGATGATTTTCAAGAATGGGCTATTCGCCAGAAGTGCAAACAATAGAGTTTGACTAAAAACAACATTTGACTTTTGATGCCCATCAAATCTGCGAACTCTTTCGTTTGGACTTCTGCAACTGACGTGGAACGTGTTGCGGATGATTTTCAAGAATGGGCTGCACGCTAGAAGTCCAAAAGAAAGAGTTCACAGATTTGATGGGCTTCAAAAAGTCAACTGTTGTTTTTAGTCAAACTCTATTGTTTTAGTTATTTGCGTTTTAGGGTTTGGGACCTATTTACACTCTTTTCTGCATTATTATCGGGGAAAACACTTTATATTTTCGAGATTCTCTCAATTGAATTCAGGTTTTGTATTGAAACTTGTGCATTTACGCTTTACTCGCGGCGTCAGTTCGTATCAAAGCCTGGTTGATTCTAATGGTAGAAAGAGGGAGCCGCGGTTCTAGTGACGATGATCATAGAACTGAGGCAATAGGGGATGCTGATCTAAGGTTTCAAGCATTGGAGGATCGTATTAAAGATATTAATGACTGAATTAACCAATGTTTTCAGGAACTTACTGATCAGGTTGCAAACCAGGCAATCGCGGGTAATCGGAATAGAAATGGCGATAGGAATCATACGGAAGAACGACCTATCAACGAACCTATTCTTAAAGAAGATTCAGATTTAGATGGTGATATGGTACGCCAAGGACGGCGTGGACGTCGTAACCATGATCGTAACAACCTTGACTACAAATTGAAGGTGGATATCTCTTATTGCTATGGCAGTATAAATATTGAAGATTTCTTAGATTGTCTTATAGAGGTAGAAAGATTCTTTGACTACATGGACATCACAGAGGAAAAGAAGGTTAAGGTGGTTGCTTGTAGACTGAAAAGTGGGGCACCTGCTTAGTAGGAGAGAGTTCAAGAGTGAAGAGTTTGTGTTGGAAAAAGAAAAATCACTAGCTGGGAGAAGATGAAGAGGTTGCTAAGGGCAGAATACCTTCCTCCTGACTATGAGCAACTCCTGTTCTAATAGTACCAGAGGTGTCATCAAGGCAACAGGACCGTGAATGAGTACACTGTCGAGTTTATGAGGTTAGCTGAACGTAACAACCTGAGGGGGATTGAGGATCAACAAATTGTAAGGTTTTTAGGTGGATTAAAGCCAGCGATTGAAGAAAAGATTAGTGTACAGATTTTAAGATCCTTAACTGAAGCCAAAAATATAGCTTTGAGGGCTAAGATGATGCTACAGGAGAAGAGTAGATCTAGGGATTCCTCTCGCAGAATCTATAATAAGTACTCCAGAACCTCTTTCCAAAAGAATAAAAGTGTGCAGAAGGATGATGTGCAAAAAGAGCGAAAGGCCACAGGTAAGCAGAATGATGATGGGTAGAACGAACAGCCACGAGGCATTA
The DNA here is from genome assembly GCA_026413385.1 of Erythroxylum gracilipes. Taxonomy (NCBI): domain Eukaryota; kingdom Viridiplantae; phylum Streptophyta; class Magnoliopsida; order Malpighiales; family Erythroxylaceae; genus Erythroxylum; species Erythroxylum gracilipes. Next base: position 85,808 of record JANZLC010000033.1, read on the forward strand.
ATCCATATGCTAAACCAATCCCGGGTAAATGCTTCAAGTGTAATCAGCAAGGGCATAGATCCAGTGACTACCCTCATAGAAAAACCATTAATATGGTTGATCGAGAGGAGGATGAAGTAATCTGCGAACCCGATGGTGAAGATGATGAGTATGAAACAGAGGACAATGATCTTGCAAGAAATTATGTTGTGAGAAAATTGATGCTGACTTCTAAGCTGGATGAACACTCACAGTAGCATAAGCTGTTTCGAAGTACGTGCACTATTAGTGGTAGGCTATTTAATATTATCATTGATAGTGGCAGCTGTGAGAATATAGTTGGAAGGGATGCTATTGAGAATTTGGGACTACGAGTTGAGAAGCACCCACATCCATACAAAATTGGATGGAGTCGAACTGGTGAGGAAATCGACAAGTCATATGCTTCTCAGTAGACCTTGGCAGTTTAATGTTAAAACCCAACATGCTGGCAGAGATAACATCAGCAAGGTGGGGAAAGGCGGGGTTAAATTTACCTTGCTGCCATCAAAAGAGAGTGTTCGTGCCAAAGTTTCTAAAGTGGAGGGGCGAACCCTTTGCACAGTTTCCACTACTGTAAAGGATTTGGAAGCTAAGTTGAGGGAGAAAAAAGAAGTGCATGCTGGAGTTGTCAAATATGTGCTATTGTCTAGTGAAGAAGAGAAGAAAGCAACACAGATTCCTGATGCTATGAAGCCGTTGCTAACAGAATTTGGTGATTTGATGCCAGAGGAATTACCACCTGGGTTGCCACGTTTATGGGATATTCAACATCAAATTGATCTGATTCCTAGTGCTAGTTTTCCTAATCTGTCTCACTACAAAATGAGCCTTAAGGAAAGTGAAATTCTAAAGGAGAAGGTAGAGGATTTGCTACGAAAAGGGTACATGCAGGAAAGTCTAAGTCCATATGCAGTGCCTACTTTATTAACTCCAAAGAAAGATGGCAGTTGGAGGATGTGTGTAGATAGTAATGAAATTAATAAGATTACAGTCGGGTATAAGTTCCTTATCCCAAGGTTGGATGACATGCTGGACAGACTTTATGGGGCTAAAGTGTTTTCCATGCTCGATTTGCATAATGGTTTTCACCAGATTCTAATTAGGCTAGGTGATGAGTGGAAGACAATGTTTAAAATGAAGGAAGGGTTATATGAATGGCTTGTTATGCCATTCGGATTGTCAAATTCACCAAGCACTTTCATGCGGCTTATGAACCAGGTACTCAAGAAATTTATTGGCAAATTTGTTGTTGTCTATTTTGATGACATTTTGATCTATAGTGGTTTAGAAAATGAGCACTTGCAGCATTTGCATGAAGTGTTAGGAGCTTTGAGAGAAAATAAGCTCTATGTGAATATGAAGAAGTGTATCTTCATGACAAGCCAACTATTGTTCTTGGGTTTTGTAGTTGGCACTGATGGAGTTAAAGTTGATGAGGAGAAGGTTCGGGCAATTAAAGAATGGCCTACACCGAAGACTGTCAAAGAAGTCAGAAGTTTCCATGGTCTGGCCACATTTTATAGGCGTTTCATTCGAAATTTCAGTACAATTGTAGCACAGATCACGGAGTGTTTGAAGAAAGGGAAATTTCAATAGGGTGTAGAAGCAAATTCCAGTTTTGCTGAATTGAAGGAGAAACTGTGTACTGCTCCAGTTTTAGCATTACCGGATTTCGACAAGTTATTTGAGGTGGAATGTGATGCCTGCAGATTCGAAATTGGGGTTGTGTTGTCACAGGAGAAGAGGCCGATAGCATTTTTTAGTGAAAAGCTCAGTGATACAAGACGAAAGTGGACCACTTACGACAAAGAATTATAGTTGATTGTGCGAGCTTTGAGGCATTGGGAGCACTATCTAGTCGGTAAAGAGTTTGTTTTATATTCTGACCATGAAGCTTTGAAGTATTTGAGCAGTCATAAAAGAATTAGTAGTGATATGCATGCTAGGTGGACCCAATTTTTTTATAGAAATTCCCTTTTAAACTTATGCATAAATCGAGGGTGCATAATAAAGTTACAGATGCTTTGAGCAGGCGTGTAGATTTATTGATGACTCTAAAAACTGAAGTTATGGGTTTTGATGAGTTGAAGGGATTATATGAAACTGATCATGATTTCGGAGCTATTTGGGAAAGGTGTTTAAAGAACCAACCTGAAGAGGATTTTCATGTTACAGATGGCTTTCTTTTCAAGGGAGATCAACTTTGTATTCCCAATTCTTCCTTGGGGGAGAAGGTAATTTGTGACTTGCATAGTGGAGGTTTATTGGACACCTTGGCAGAGACAAGACCTTTGCTGCTATTCGAGAGAGGTTCTTTTAGCCAAGGATGTGCAGGGATGTCTACAGTATGGTGAAGCACTGTTATGTGTGTCAGACTTCAATGGGGCAGTCACAAAATACAGGTTTGTACATGCCTTTACCTGTTCCTGATAGTATTTGGGAGGATTTGTCCATGGATTTCGTGTTAGGCCTTCCTCGGACACAAAGAGGTTGGGATTCTGTGTTTGTAGCTATGGACAGGTTCTCGAAAATGATGCATTTTATTCCCTGCAGGAAGACTTCAGATGCATCAAACATTTCCCGATTGTTCTTTCGGGAGGTGGTACGTTTACATGGGGCTCCTAAAACCATCACTTCGGACCAAGACAGTAAGTTCCTTGGGAACTTTTGGAGGACCTTATGGAAGTTGTTTGATTTGACATTAAATTTTATTAGCATAGCTCATCCACAAACGAATGGTTAAACAGAAGTGGTGAACAAGACTCTGGGTAATTTGATCTGGAGCATTTGTGGCGATAGACCTTGGGATTTTGCGTTAGCTCAGGCAGAGTTTGCATATAACAATGTCGTTCATAGTTCAACAGGGGAGGTCAGATTTTTCTATTGTTTACACTAAGGTTCCTAAGCATGTTATTGATCTAAATGATCTGCCTAATGTTGTTGTTAAGAGTGCCACTGCAGAGAAGATGGCGAATGATTGGCAGGCTGTTCGTGCTGAGGTTAAGCAGAAGCTAGAGGAGTCTAATGCAAAGTACAAGGAGGCAGTTGATCGGCATCGCAGGAAGTAGGTTTTTGTTGTTGGCAATGAGGTCATGGTATTTCTGCGGAGAGAAAGGTTTCTAGTGGGCGTTTATAGCAAGCTATAGCCGAAGAAGTATGGTCCGTACCAGGTTCTGAAGAAGATCAATGACAATGCTTATATGGTGGGACTTGCTGATAGTATGGGGATCTCCAAGACATTTAATGTGTCGGATATCTACAAGTACTACCCATCCGATGAGCTGTTATATACTAATGACACTGTTAAACTCAAGGTTAAGTTTTTCTCAAGTGAAGGAGACTGACGTGGAACGTGTTGCAGATGATTTTCAAGAATGGGCTGCGCGTCAGAAGTCTAAACGAAAGAGTTTGCAAATTTAATGGGCTTCAAAAAGTCAACTATTTTTTTTAGTCAAACTCTATTGTTTTAGTTATTTGAGTTTTAGGATTTGGGACCTATTTAAACTCTTTTCTACACTATTATCGGGGTTTTTTGAAAACACTTCATATTTTGGAGATTCTCTCAATTGAATTCAGGTTTCGGATTGAAACTTGTGTATTTACGTTTTACTCGCTGCGTCAGCATCATACTCAGCAGACGCAGAAGCACGCCAATGAGAGTGTTTGAGATCTTCTGTGATGGTGTGAGGTTCCTTCATATCAGGTAGTGGATATTTTGTAGCACTGTAACTTTTAGGATTGAAGATGTTGTTTTGAGATCGAGTGACCATAGGATGAATTTTCTGTGGAGAGGATGTTAGTAAGGGGGCTACAACTGGTGCTGGTGAAGGAGTAGATGATGATGTAGTATCCACGGACTGCAGCAGTGTGTTCTCAACTGAGGATGATCTGATAGGACCAAGAGGAATAACTTAGGTAGGTGGAGTAAGTAGAGGAGGCAAGTCAACTAGAATGGGAGAAGGTGGACTCGGTAAGAGGGATTCATATGGGAATTGATCGTCAACAAACTTGACATGTTTAGATAGGTAGACTTTGTGTGTTTTAGGATCAAGACATTTATAGGCAAACTGATTTAGAGAATAACCAAGAAAAATATAAGGAAAAGAGCGAGCTTGTAATTTGTTATCCGCATATGGACGTAGCCAAGGAAAACACAAACATTTGAATGCATGAAGATGATTGTAAGTTGGAGCTGTTCGATGGAGGATTTCATAGGGAGATTTCATGGAGAGGAGGGGAGTAGGTAAATGATTGATGAGATATACAGCTATTAAGGTGGCAGGAGTCCAGAATTTGGGGGGTAAATGGCTAAAATGAAGAAGAGATTTGGTGGTTCCAATTATATGACGATGTTTACGTTCAGAAGTTCCATTTAGCTATGGGGTGTGTGGAGGAGTAGTGAAGTGAGAGATGCCATGGTTAGATAAGTATAAACGCAATTGATATACTCACCACCATTGTCGGTATACAAGGATTTGATTTGAAAACCGAAAAATGTTCAACAAAGCCTTTGAATGAAATGAAAACATCAAGAACATCTGATTTACATTGGATTGGAAATAGCCAGACATATTTCGAAAAATGATCAACAAAGATAATGTAATAATGAAAACCATCAAAGGAGGTTACTGGAGCAAGACCCCAAGCATCCAAGAAGATTAACTCGAGTGGTCTGCTACTGCGAAGATGTTAAGTGGAGAAGGGAAGTTTGTGACTTTTAGCATATTCACAGGAGACGCACACTGGCGGGAGTGGCAGGAGTGTGGAGGAATAGTGAAGCTGATGTCGGGATCAAAGGTGCAATAGAATTTTATTTGAGGGATGACCGAAAAGGTGGTGAAGAAGACCAGGAATGGAAATATTGGTAAGAAAAGAAACAAGGTTAGTGGATGGTAAGTGAAGGTGGTAAAGATCACCATGACACATCCCCATGAGAAGCACTGCCTTCGTCCGCAAATCCTTCACTTTAAAGTGGTTCGAAAAGAGTTCCACAGAAACATTATTGTTAGTACAAAATCGCGTAACGGATATAAGATTACGATTAATATTTGGCACTTGTAGAACTTGATCAAAGAGCAATGGTTTGGAGGCAGAAGTGAGATGGAAGCTACTAGTATGAGTAATTGGTAGGTTGTAACCATCACCCATTTGAAGCTGATTGTTACCCGAATACGGAGAGCTGAGATGCAGATTCTCTAGGTCATTGGTAACATGATGTGATGCGCCTGAATCAAGAATCCACTACTGATTCATAGATGAGGAAGGTTGAGAGACCAGGTGCGAGCCTGCTGCACTAGAAGGCGAGGAATGGGAAGTACCATACCAGTGATCAGGGGGACCTGGGAGGTTTGAGTAAGTTTGGACGAGGCGAAGATCCAGAAGGGGTGGTTCAGTGTCCAGTGAAGCCGACAAAAGGGGCCGATGGAGGAGGAGTAAAACCAGAACCACCCACATGATAACCAGTACATCGGCAATTGAGTTTTTGGAAAACTTTTGCAGTATAACCTGGTTTCTCACAGAACTGGCATATAACATGACAATAGGAGTTAGTGGGTGGCGGTGCACTATTCTGACGAGCAGGAGCATAGTGTGGCGTGAACCTTGCAGTGGTGCGAGAAGAGGAGTTCCAGACACGAGTAGCAGAATTTGTAGTTAGAAGATGAGTCGAATCAGCAAGTTGAGATTGTCACAGGAGGAATGACTCATGGTCTGTCAACTTATCAAAAAGATCATCAAAGGAGATGGGGGCCTCACGAGCACGGATAGCCGCACTGACTTCACGATAATTTGAAGGAGGCCGTTAAGAGTGTGGATGACAAGATCGGTGTCATCAACCGGTCCGCCAATAATAGCGAGTTCATCGGCTATGCCTTTGATACGCTGGAGATAGTCTAGAATGGAGGAATCACCCTTGGTGATAGATATGAGTCGTTCTTTGAGAGACATAAGGCAGGAGCGTGATTTATTGGCGTACATCCAAGCAAGAAAAGCCTAAGCTTGGTGAGATGAAGTGAACGATCCAAGCATATTGACAATCATAGCATCGACCGAGGCTGTAAGGGCATGGAGAAGTAATTTATCTTGTCGTACCCATTGCTTATAAGTGTCATCAACTTCATCAGGACATGGCTAGCTACCATCAACATAACCCATTAGGTCATACCCAATGAGTAGAGAGGAGAGTTAGATGCACCATGCCGGATAGTTTGAGCTAGTAAGTTTGAATATAGATTGCATATTCAGGTAGATTAGGTTGGAGTTGCTGTCAGGCACTAGGGAAGTATCTGGAGCCATGATTAGTGAGTTAAAAAGAAAAGGACAGGATAAAAAAAAAACATAGTTACGCTTTGCAATGCTCTGGTACCATAAGGAGGTTGTATCGTCTTTATTATTTCGTATGTGTATGTAATACAGAGAGCACTGAAATATATACAGAAATGTACAACAGATACTGACAAACTTGTACAATAGATTCTAACAATCATAAAATAACAAATTCCAGTATATGAGTAACCAACTTATACAGTGTCAGAATATTCCTTAATATTGTGATAGGAGACACAAACTTATACCTTAATTTTCACCACAAGCCCTTGCTATGAATTATCGTTAGATTTCTACAATCACATACTTAAAATTAAGCTTCGCTGTCGTATATATGCACTTGGATTTTGATTGAATTTGTGATTCATGCGTCGTATTTGGATTAGAATGCACTGAATAGTATTTGGATTAGAAACACACTCTGAATGGTTTAACGTACTAACCATTCAAGGAACATTAAAACAAGAGTCGCTTGACACTACTACTGCCACTTTCCATCAGTTTTCTCCCAATACGGTATGCTGCATAGGCGTCGATGGTGGCACATTCGATCTGTTCAGAGCTCAGGTTTTGATCAAACCAATTTGACCATAAAGCTGCAAACGGCTTCTGCTCAAATTTTGTTGACAGTATTTTGTTTGCCAAGTCCCTTGCACTGAGAGCTACAAAGCGAGGCTGATCATAGACTCTAGCAGCCATCTCACTCACATCAACCACATTCCTGATAACAGTTCCATGAACCTCTTTAAGCTTTTGAAGATCTTCCTTGATATGAACGCCTGCAAAAATGATGTCCTTGATAGATAGAAAACGTTTCAGAGATGCAGACATAGTGCTAGGACTAAGCCTTATGAGGACACAACCAATTTTGGTGCACAAAGTCAGAATTGCAATGTGGTGTTCGGCCCTCCTCGGAATCGGATGCTGCTCTGTCTTGTCAGAATGAGAACTTGAGTGAGAATAAGGTTCAATGTATCTTCCAGAGCTACTTCCTGACCTGCTTGGACTTCCCCTAAATCCCCACTCCACTCCAAAACCAACAACCATGTCACCAACTTTTAGCATGTCCTGAAGCAGAACGTAGAGGCAAAGGTGTGAATCCTCATCAGACACCACTTCAGTCACCATTGTTGAGCCATCATTCAATGTGATCTGAGGTCCACGCAATGTCTCCATGATTCTGCAGAACTTCTTTGCAAGTGAATTGGATGGTAGGCAGTAAAATCAGTGATCGTTTATTTTCGACTGTTAAACCTTGTATGCTCTTTGATCTTGGCAAAATTCCCGAGGCCCAGTAACCACTAGATCACGAGAAGTTGAGCAAATTTTGGAAGAATATCAATAACACCGCAACATATTTTCTTTAGTTCCCAGTCTCGTATCTTGTGCCTATCAAGAGACATTTCAAATTCAATCAATTGAAGATAATAGTTGGAAAAGAAAACTAGTTCCACACGTACATGAGATTCTGTTGTGCTACAAGCCGATAGATACAATTATACAAGATGTTTGATCCAAAGCGACAAATTCAGCCAATTCTATGTTCTTAAGTTTCAAGAGAAGTGCAAAAGAAGCAGCAAAAGAACTGAGGAAACAACTGTTCTCAACATATTTACTTGCAGTAGTAATGCAACCAAAGAAAGCTAACAAGGATTTTGTCCTTCTCTACAACGTATCGACATGACCCAAGAAGAAAATATGTGGAACATCTAAAAATTATAATTAACGGATCCTATATTGATCTGAAACATGAATGCACGAAAAAATAGATTGCCATTAAATAAGAATCTGGCTGGAAAAAATGATGCGAATAGGTCGTGAACAAGAAATTTTGGCTAAAGAAAAGTGAAAATCACCACAATAACTTTTATAAAACGAAGTCTATGAAGCGAAATTACTTGCAAGATATATGTTCTGATACGAACACTACAACATATTGACACATCAATTCAGATCACATTAAAAGAGCAAATAAAAGCATCCAAAAACTTTTTACATAATTGAAATGAGTTGTAACAACATTGTACAGCTACCATTACGTTAAAAGCAGCGATGTCCACGACAAACAAATATTGCACATAAAGATTAATGAAACCACTCCTAAAATTGTAATAGAAAAATTTAAACATCCTTTTAGATGAACAAGAGATCGGATACTCACAAAGAATCCTTGTAGCTTTTAAACAGCTTCCTTATGTTCATATTTTGCATATTAGCTCAAGAATATAATATACAAGTCAAAGGAAAATAGCACTAACTTAGGTCATTTTACTATATTAAAGTTGCCGTACAACTACTTTTTGCTATATTTGGGTGCCTGTTTTCTGTTACATTGAAAGTGAATAGATAAACACGTTTTGAAACATGTAATATTATGTTCACACAGAGATAAACCTCATTTTTCAGTTTTTTAAATAAAAGATTAAATAAATTAGGATGTGTTGCAAGAGTTACAAGAATAAAAAAGCTACAACCAAAGGACAGCTAGCTAGGGAAACAAATAACCACGATTAAAGCTTTATTGTTAGGTAAAAAGATAAGGAAAATAACTTGTTTCTTGGTCCCTGGCTTTGCATCTTCATAAGTTGGGAATAGAGGTTCTTTTATGCAACTAGTATTCGTTAAATGCACATGAAGTACAAAATCAGGTGTTAGTTAACTTGGATGATATAATATTGTAGCTTAGACTCTATGAACACATTAGAATTCAGGGCCTTCCTGATATGCATTACACCATTGCTGTTAAGCATAGTTATGGCATTGAATGTCCCAATTTTTCACTATGTTATTGTTGCAATATTACACGTTACTCTCTTATCAACTATTTAAGATTCAATAGAATTTGTTGTTTTTGAGTAGTTCTATCTTAGAAAATTATCTGGTTTCTTTTTTTCATATTGCATAAATTATTCACCCAAATGATATTCTAAATTCAAGAGAATTACCTTTACATCTCCATTCCCTTCAACTTATATGTTGTCAGGCCAATTCAACCTTGGACAAGTAAGATTACAGAATCATTGTATTTCTTTCCACAAGTAAAAAAGAAAAACCGCAATGGATTATAAGATGATTTATAGATTCAAAATCTTATTTGTAAAGAGTCCAATAACTAGTAAAAATTAGAATTGCCAAATAGTTTATCCATCGTAGTTAGTCTCCTCTTGATAGCAAGTCATAAGGTAAAAGAAATTTTTTAGATTACCTACTTATATCACACTATGTTATATCAGTGAACTCTTAATGGTTCTTAGTAGTTGTTTACATGATTTTTTAGTAAAGTAGTTAGAGGAATGCTTCAATGATAAGATGTTATTTAGTTATATTAGTACTTCAATGATAAGATGTTATTTGGTTATATTAATTGGACCTATCTTTTTTGTTTTGGCTATATTTTGGGAAACCAGATCCTCTGTCGAAGCTTATTCTGTCTTATTGTGTCTAATAAGAAAACGACGTCTTTTTCTAACAAAAATTGGATAGCGTTTTCTGATACCCACAGGCGCCGTTTTTCAGCCACAAGCTTTGAGTTTCAGCCACTTTTATTAATTTTGAAAACGTTGTTATTTCAAAGCCAACTTTGGAATTCTGATTCAATTCTAAAAATAAATTAATCAGCAATTTAATGATATTATTTATTAATGAGATTAGAAAATAAGCAATTTATATATTAATAAGAATAAGAGTAAGTAGACAATTAGTAAATATCAAAACTTAAAACAATTAAATTAATTTGATTATTAAAGAACCAAAATTATTTTTAACAATAAAAAACATTAATAATAAGACAGAATATACACTTATCATATTTTAAAACAATTAAAATAATAAATCAGAATAAAGAAACATAACGCTTTTATTATTTATTATAATATAATTTTTAATAATTATTATATAAAAATTAATACTGATTATAAGGAATTACAAAAAATGGGCTTTTCATTTTGTCCTTATTAGCAATTTAATGATATTATTTAATAATATTAATAAATAATAAAATTTTTAATAATAAGAATAAGAGTAA
>JANZLC010000034.1:4531-20794 GCA_026413385.1 Erythroxylum gracilipes
TTTAGTAGATTATATTCACGGGCATGGCAAGTATGTATACGCACACGTTTATGGCACAAGGGATTGGGCTCCGGAAATGGGTCCAACATGTTTTGATATCAGAGAAAAAGAGATTACAAGGAACCACGCACGAGTATGATGGCATGTTTGTCAAGAGGTTGGATTTCGAAAAAGGGATCTAACATTTGTATTTTGTCACGGTATTGGATAATTGGAGTTGGGTGTATACTGTATAGGGTAATTAGTGTATATGAATATATTAGATTTGTTATTTTTAAAGTTAATGATCACAGTGGATTGTTGAAGTTAATTTTGTATTTGTGATTTAGAAATTGGAAATTGAAAATGGGTGTAGTTGTTGACTGTGAAAATTGGAAATAAAAGTATGTTGTTATGTAATTGTAACTTCTATTTGGTATTGGATTTGGACCATTGGTTATCAATTGAAAATTTGAAATTCCTTAATTTTATGTTACAATTATAAATAATTATCTTGTTAGAACTCAAAAGTTAAATGCAACTAATATATGCAAAACTAAAATATAAAAAATCAGTTGTTATAATTAATAAAATATAATGCATATTAACTAAAATTCACAATTTTAATAAAAGTTTAGAAATATGTTCGAACTTTTTATTATATAAAAATATATAAAATCAAATCACAAAATTAAAGTATTACTTTTTTGTTTATTTTTTATTTTAGTAAAATAATCATTTACATCCAATTCTATTTACAATTATATACATAGTTTACAACATACTTAAGGAAACTATTTAAACACTTTTTTTCTCCTTTTTAATCATAAGTTATAATGATAAACTACGCATTTAGGTTGTCTTTTCATATTTGATATATTGTAAAAGAAAAATTATACACGCCCAAATATTGTGTTGGAAATGAAATTAGAAATTGTTGATAATTGTTGGAATTGAAAATGAAAATTGTTTGGAAATGTTAGAAATGGAAATGTAAATAGAATTATGAATGTTTTGTGATTGTTGGAATTGGAAATTGTTAGAATTGGTAACGGAATCATGATTGTTTTGTGATTCTTGGAAATTGTTGGAATTGGTAATAAAATCATGATTATTTTGTGATTATTGAGATTGGAAATTGTTGATTATTGTTTGAATAGAAATGAAATTATGAATGTTTTGTGATTGTTAGAATTGGAAATTGTTGGAAATTGTTAGGAATGGAAAAATAATAATGAATGTTTTGTGATTGTTGGAATTGAAAATTGTTAAAAATTGTTAGGAATAGAAATACAATAATGAATGTTTTGTGATTGTTGAAATTGGAAATTGTTGGAATTGATAATGGAATCATGATTGCTTTGTGATTATTGGAAATTGTTGAAATTGGTAATGAAATTATGATTGTTCTGTGATTATTGGGATTGGAAATTGTTGGTTATTGTTAGAATGAAAATGGAATTATGAATGTTTTGTGATTGTTGGAATTGGAAATTGTTAGAAATTGTTAAGAATGGAAATACAATAATGAATGTTTTGTGATTGTTGAAATTGGAAATTGTTGGAAATTGTTATATTTGAAAATACAATTATGAATGTTTTCTTATTGTTAAAATTAGAAATTGTGGGAGATGGAAGGAAATGGAAATGACATTATGATTGTGTTTGTAATTGTTAAAATTGCAAATTGTTGGAGTATGTTTTGTGTTACTTATTATATATGTTGAATGTTTTGAATTGTTAGCTTTTGATTTATACATAATGAGTATATTATATAAGATGGATATGCATATTGTTATTGTGTACTGAAATTATGTGTAATTTATTTTTGTGTACAGATAAATGAAAGGAAGTTCAAATACTCTCGATCAACTTACTTCAGGAAGATACGGTGATCCAGCTTAGCTTCACGCTGGTATGGTTCCCGGTCAAAAGAATCATACCATTTGCTTGTTTTGTAACAAGCATTTAAAAGGTGGAGGAATCACCCGATTGAAAAGGCATTTACCTAGGGTTAAAGGAGATGTGGAAGCGTGTAGAAAAGTAAGTCATGATGTGAAGTGGTAGATGAAAACATTGCTTGATGAACATCAATTTGAGAAAGATAGAAGAGAAAGATTGAATTTTGAAATTAGTAGTGGAAGTTTGTTTTCTGGTTTTTGTGGTAATTATGGAAATGTTGAAGGTGAAAGTGGTAGTGGTAATGGTACTGGTAGTGTTCCATCTCAGGATCATGAAAAATCTGATATGAGGAAGAGAAGAAGGCAGGTGACTAGTTTCTTTGCACTATAAATAGCTCTTAGAGCCCAACCTTCAATTCGTAATGCAATGTAATCAAAAGATGCGACTTACAATGTCGATATGACAATAACTAGATGATAATACGATACAGATTCATCATTCAATGCTTCTCAGTCTTATTATTAACCTATGATGTTAGTAAACGGTCAACTATTTAGCTCCTTTTATAGCTAGTTCAAAACAACCATACGCAAACAGCATCTTCTCATTTCAATTGTAACAAATGTGTTCCACAGAAAGTATAATAATTTATTACTAAACTTACTAATAATTATAAGTGATTAAAATAAAAGTAATATAATTAATTTCCTATATTATTTATTATTAAATTATTTCAATAATAAAAATTACATTATCAACCAAACAGAAGACTGCAATAACACTACCCTCTGGAATGCAACTTGAGTGCCTAGAACGAACTCATGAGGCCGCAAACAATCAAATCGTAGAATTTATGGACACAATTATACTTTGTAAGTTATTCTATGTATCAACAACTATAATTTGAAAAGATATATATTCATATATGACTTCACTTGAAACTAGTTGACTTTGTAAAAACCTATAAAATAATAGTCTGTCGATTGAAACCTAGCAGGCGTACATAACATCGGCAACGCGTCCTTTCAACACCTTGGCAGCATCATTATAATCCTAAAACAAATAGTGAATTTTGTGATCTGTACGCAGATCAGCAATTCATGGATTCAATCAACTTCATCTCATTGAATTTTCCACATGTTCTGCTGGTGGCTCATCGCAAGAAATATCAGCTCCCCACAATGTAACAATGCTACTTAATACTAATTTGACCCGTGGTAAAATAAGATTAAGACTACAAATCAAGACGGCCAAAACGATTTGCTAGTAATATACTGAACTATTCTTGCTCTGGTACTAGCAGGAAACTATCAATTTGTTGTGATTTCTTCCGGTAATGTTCTCAAGCAAGATAATCAACCCTCAACATCTGCAGAGAAGCTCCATCCAAGAACAAGAACCTAGGAAATCCACCCTCAAGAATCTAGCAGATATTTTGCCGTGGTTTTAGTAGAGACAAATGGAAAGGGATGGCATCCAGGCTACAACAACAATATTGCATGCCTGAGCTCTGACCCAAATTCATCGCTTAAGATCATCAGACATTGCAGAAGGAATGCAGTGTGTTGTTAGAATATCTACAGTTGCTGCTTTGGCATTTTTCGTCTGGAGGACCACAATCTATATAAATGAAAAGATGAAAATATCAGAGGGTGGTAAGACACAAATAAGAATTAAATATATATATGTATATATGTATGTATATATAATAAAGTGAGAGAGAGAACCTGTTCATATTCTAGATCAAATTTCAAAAACTCATCATCACAGCTCTCCACCATGTTGGCTAAGCTCCTTAAATTGTTTACAGGCTTACCATTGAAAGCAAGGACCTGTATACAATCATAAAAAAAACAATATTCAATAGTATGCTACATCAATACTGAAATTATCACTAGTTACAGACAACGGGTCAACCACCTGAGTGTTGACAATGTCCTCATACCCAATATTCACATCCGCAACAAGCACCTTCAAGAAATCCTCCAGTAAGATAATAGTTTGGAAGCACAGATCAGTAAAATGAATAATAGAAAATAAAGAGGGGAGACCTGAGAAACCACGACAAGCTGCTCATTGGGTGATCGTGGCATTGAATGCAGAAGTTTATCCAGAAGCTTCACAGGAGCTTCGTACTCGTAATCTTTGCCATACTTCACAAATGTACACAAAAATATTGTAACAATGTAACACATACCATCCGAATTTTCAGCAATGACAAGTATTAGCTTAAAATTCCAGAGTTTTATGAAAATCAGGTACAAGAACTAAATTAGCTAAGTAGGTAAAACAGAGTCTGGAGATTTCATTTCTCAATAAGGGCATGGAAATAAGAAAATGCAATTGCAAAGAATTAAAAATTTAATCCTTAGTTCTTATATTCAATACTAGGCATTTTGCTGAAACAAACAATTCTCTCCCATATGTTAACAGTTGCAGTATACTACCGTTGTTTCCATAGTTCTTATATTCCAGAGGATGAAGCCAACAAATGTATAGTAGAAATGCAGCTACAGACATGTAAGAGTCATAATCATCATCAATCATTTGTACTTCACAGTATAAAACATTCCAATCACAACTAAATTATTTCAGCATCATCAAGCAAATTTCATTTGCGACAAGTGATCATTCTCAACTTCAAGGCAATAATTCACACATGTTGACACTAAAAATAAATGACATACAGAAACAGATAATATAACTGAATCACACACCTCAGAACGCAGGTAGGGAACTGAGACTGTTGTGAAGACAAATCCAGCAATAATATAATAAGAAGGTGGTCTGCCCCTCACATGAGGTGGAATGAGCCTTTTGTGAGTTGAAAGTTTGATATCAAAACTTAAAGACTCAGAATCACGGAGAACTTGAATAGCTGCACTATCTCCTGTATACTTTTGGGAGATAAGGTAGCTGAAACCTATGCGCTCTCCATGTCGAAAGGGAACTGAAAATCAAGAAAATGAAGGGTCTTCACATATGATAGAGCAAGCATCATGAAGTTCAAAATATGTGGTAATGCCAATAATCTCCATCAAGCAAATCAAACAAGCATTCGTGCCAATGTGCAACTGAAAAAGTATCAGTAATCAGATGTATGCCATGACATAAAAAGAAACTAACCAGTTCCATCATTGGCAATATTCACCCCATCGAAGCTGAGAATAATGTCTGAGGGCTTCAAAACTTCAGATTCTGAAGCAGTGGGATCAATTCTTCTGATACGAACACCTTTCTGATCAGGTTTCATACCCATTGCTATTCGCAAGTCTGGATTTTCCATTTTCTGCCATTCAATCCCAAGAAATGGGAATCCTAGCATGTACAATGTGATCGTCAGATTTAATCAATAGTCATCTGGATATAACGTTACTTAGTTAAACCACTTGCAATTTATTTACAAGTGTGCATGTTGTGTTACACAGACCACATCGATAGATAGTAAGCAAGCAGACTAGTTACCTGTATATGCTCCATTTTTCTCATAATCTTGGATGAAGTGCAAAATAACCGGTGTGGGTATAACATACCCGATATTTTCAACATCTTCATGTTTAAGAGACTGGAATGCAATGCCCACACATTTGCCTCTATCATTAAAGGCTGGACCACCAGAGTTTCCCGAGTTTATAGCAGCATCTATCTGCAGATATAAGAAAAGGTGCATACAAAAAGCTGCATAATGCATCCACCATAAAAACGCTAGGTAGTATTTCGTTATTTTGTAGGATGTCATCAATAGACTAACCAAGGATATAATGGAATATAAAATACCAATAAGCAGTACATAAGTTGACCCATTTAATTATAAGTACACCAATAAAGAGAATGTGTGTGTTACAAATTTCATCCAACTATTTATGTATAGGGAATGAATGACGTACTATAATAGTAATTACATCCCATATAATATTATATTGTACCAAATAAAAGCAAAGAGTTACAAGCATATAACCTGCAAACCTAGAAGCTCTGTTGACCCATGAACATAGGACAAAATCTCTATACGTGACACAACACCACTTGTGACAGAAATTGTGTCCCCTCCAATTGGGTAACCAACAACAGTAACAGCATCTTGAAGTGAAGGCAGATCCCCAAACTCAACAGGTGAGACCCCCTCCCAAAACTCATCATCATTAACTGTTAGCATGGCTGCAAATTATAGAAAGCAAAATTTTGTTCAACATAAAATTCCATTTCCAAATCCGCACATCAGGACAAGGTAACAAAACTTCCACCATATAATACACACTGGATGATCTGCTTATCATACACATCTAAGCTACATTACGAGAGTTATTCCTACATCTCTTAGTCTAGATACACTCATTGGTTAGTCCGGATCCCTTACTCTGATATAATTCCCACTAGATTACTTTACCATTAAAAGGATTCATCTTATCTTACATCTGCCTTCTTTGTATTCTTTCCTCTGTACTTCACTTTTTCTGGCAGTTGGCTGTTGAGATTTGTTGAAATTCGTTTCATTCTGGATTTCAGTGTTATTGCATATTTTCACATAAAACAAATGTTGCAAATTGAGCAGCATCACAATTCAAAATCTAATTGATATCTCAGTCCCACGAGAAACAATCAGAATCAGAATATGCTGCAGCTAATGCTAAAGAATATTCAGTAGTGTCTATGTTATTTGAACACAACATGATTCTTTGCCCAGCTGTTGTCCCTCAAGTTACTTCGCATTGGCTCTTCATTCATTATGAAACCCAATTTAAATTTTGTGACTTCAACTAGTGAAATCCGCTTAACCAAAACTTCTAGCACAATCACGACCAGTCTTACAATAAAGTAAAAATACAAACCACCCAATGCTGATATCAGAAAGAACCAGGTATTGAAAAAAGTAGCTTTTACCAGTCAACTAATAAAACTCCAAAACTACCATCAACAAAATATCTCAAACTGGGTACCAACAACATCAAGTTGTGAACTTCCTTCGAAACACAATTTATATAAACAAATTAAGGATCATTACCAATATCACATTCAGTCCCAATAGCAAGCACAGTAGCCAAATACTTAGTATCAGACCCACGCTTCTTGACCTTAACCTGAGTAAAATGCTCCACAGAATGTGCATTAGTCAAAACCCGTTTGCCTCCAATAACAAACCCGCTACTACTCGAGCTGTACTGCCTCTTTCTCTGCCACGGAAGCGAGAAATTGGGCTCCGTGTGAACGCAGAACACCTTGACCACGGAGTCCATCGCTGGAACCACCCTGGCAGCACCCTCCGATGATGGTCCTTCGGCGAGCACCTCGCCACCATTCATCAACGGAGGAGGCTTCTCGGGTTTGTCGGGGCTGTACCTGGACCGCTTTTTGGGACGGCCCCGGCGACGGTGATGGTTGTCAGTGGCGGGCGTGGTGGGATTGATGATTTCAACATTGGTGACGGAGAAAACGTCGTCTTCAAAGGAGGCGACGGAGTGATCTAGGGTTTGCGTTGGGGTTTTGGGCTTGCGACCTCGTTTCTTTCCCATTGAGGATTTTGTCAGTACAATTACAAATTTGGGAATGGAAACGAAATGAAATGGTTGATGGGTTAGGGTTTAGAGGTTTCAGAAGATGAAAGATGGGCTCCAGTAAGGAACGGACAAGTTTTTTTTTTTTTTAATAAAATAGCTAACAATTAGCTAGAGTTAATAACAAGATTAATATGCCGAGTGCGACTAACACCCATGCGATCATCATTGAGAGTTCGTCCTATAACATCTGGGGGCTGTTGAAAAATCACCATACCCAAAGACACCTCAGGTCTGATCCGAGCTATAGTATCAATTGTAGCGTTGTCCTCTCTAAAAACGTGATGAATCTTGACTTGTCAACTGCGTGACATCAACTCCCGAATGCTGCAGATGAGTGCATTGTCCGTACTCTCTTGAATATGGTTATTGAGCCATTGAATCACCGACATGTTATCACTCTCAACCTCGACCTTGTTGATGCCCATACTCCAAGTGAGTTGCAAGCCATCGAGCAACCCCCACAGTTCCGCATTTGTAACCGGACAAGTTCTTAGAACCAAAAGAAAACAAAGCAAAAACAATATGACCAAACAAAAATTTCAATGTAATTTTAAGTTTCAAATTTCAAAAGTTTTAATTAATTACAGAGATGTCCGGCCCGAATAATGCTCACCCCTACTATGAGCTGGCCTGACTCATGATCCAACCGTTATTTTAAAAACAATATTATCTTTGATATTTATAAAAAAATATATGCCTAGCCTGTGGTGGCTTGGCCAACCTATCTCGACCAATTATAACGGCCCGATTACTCGGCCCCGCCCGAATTAATTCGGGTAAGCAAATGCTAAATTTCGGATAATTCGGGCCGGCCCGGGTATTACTCGAATTATTTTCGAGCTAGGACGGGTAACTCCGAAAAAATTCGGGTCAACCCGATTACCCGAATTAGGTTTACAAGAATTATTAAATAGGGTAATTAGGGTAATTCGGGTAAATCGGGCCGGGATAATTCGAGTAAATCGGGTCAGGTAAATAGGTAATTTGGGTAAATCGGGCCAGGTAAGTTCGGGTAATTGAAAGTTTGGGTTCGGGCTAGGTAAGATGGAAAAAATTTCAGGTAATTCTGGCCGGACTCGAACAGTGAAAATTCGGCCCGAATTACCTGAATGCTCACCCATAGCTCATAGCCTAGTTAACTTGGGCTAAAATCGAGCCAAGTTCTTTTTGACATCCTAATTAATTAAAAGCAACAAATAGTTATTTGTTGTTTTTATAAAACAATTTGGTAATTGTTAATCTTTTTGTTCTTTTATTTTGTTAAAATCCATTTTTTATAATTAAATTAATTAATAATTAATACATCAAAGTAATGTAACTGTGTACAAACAAAAATTGGAAGATTCATGACTCGAATACAGTCGTGTCTTAGTGGGTAGAGAAATACGAAGATTTACAATTTCGGAAAATAGATGTGTCAAAGACCATGTCACATTAAGGAAAAGACAATAAGACCGGAGGTCTAGGATAGGGTCGTGCTCATGTCCTAGGTCATATCTACGACAATCAATCATATTTAAAAACACATTTCTTATAGATTTTAAATTTTAAAAGAATTTTAGGACTTATCAAAGTTATAGTTAAATTAAATTTAGCTACGTAAAAGGGTTATCTGAGTAAAATTATTACTAGCTAAAATTTACATATAAATACTGATGTAAATATTGTCATAATTATTCAATAAAGAACCAATTGTTTTTAGCTCTTAAAGACATCAGCACAACTAATTAGCTTAATTTTGGTGAAACTTCTTATGTTCTTATTTTCTTTCTTTTATTATTTTCTATTGTTGTTATTTGTTTTCCTAGCAAGTGATACCATAGTATCATTGAGATAAAAATGACTTTGGTTATAAAATTTAAAGTGAAAAGTATAATGGAATTAAGAAATTTCGATTATGATAATGGAGAGTGAAGGATTTACCGATGCAAAAAAGGCATGTTGAAAGGTTTATGGGAGATTAAGTCGAAAGATATAGATGAGCTTGACTAGAAAGAGTTACATATATGAACAGCTTGAACCATACAACTTTGTCTAGTAAATGAGGTCATGGCCCATGTCAATGGAGATATCCACTGTGGAGACATGCAAGAAACTACAGAGTTAGTATATGTCAAAGTCTCTCACAAATAAGTTATATTTGAAGCAAAAACCATGCATACTAAAGATGTATGAAGTAATATATATGGAACAACATATTAATGAGTTCAACTAAATAGTCAATGACTTATTAAAGTCTAAGGTGATTATTACAGAAGAGGACAAACCGATGATTTTGCTTTATTCCTTACCTTTTTTTAATGAACATCTTAAGGTCATGCTCATATTAGATAAGGAGACAACTAGTGTAGATGATATCATTAATGATGTTATTGACTCACAACCAACAGACAAAGAGATATGCTTTATGTTTCAACTAGACACCTTCAGAACTTATACACACTGGACACAACATGCTCACATCACATGACACTAAATAATGATTGATTTGTATTAAACAGATCATGCAATTTCAACTGCCTAGTTAAAGGATGATAAAGTTTGCAAAATTATCATAATATGACATGTTAGGATCAAAATGTTTGATGGTATTATTAGGAAGTTATGTGATGTTCGACATGTACCAAATTTGAGGAAGAACCTGGTGTCTTTGAGCACCTTACATATGAATGGTTTCAGTTATAAAATTGACAGTGACAATATTAAGGTGGTAAATAGTATATTTGTTGTAATGAGGAGTATAGTTATAGATGAACAGATTACTAAAGTTAAGTTAGATGATGAAAGTATTACATTATGACACATGTAATTCATTTAACTTAATGAGTAAAGATGACGAAACTTCATAAAAGGATCCTAGTAAAAGGTTCTAAACATTCTAACCAAATTTTTGCAAGTTTTGTGTGTTTGGTAAACAATATAAGGTGACACTCAAGATAAGGAAGTATAAAACTAAAAGAATTAAAGTCTATATACATAACAATATAAAGGGTCCTATTAGATAGTGTTGCTGGGTGGATCTTAGTAATTTGTCATATTCATCAATGATTTTTCAAGGAAATACTGGGTATCTCCATGAAGCAAAAGTTTGAGACTTACAAAGTTCAAGATGTGGAAGGCTAACTGGAGAATCAAATAGGTAAAACATTAAGTGCCTAAGATCAGATAATGGTACTAAGTACACAAACTCACTATTTCAAAAATTTTATAAGGAGAATATGATTTAGAGTCACTACCTTATAATTTAAAAAATATCACAGCAAAATAACATTTCAGATAGGTAAATAAATTCATAATTTAAAGGACTAGGTGTTTAAGGTTAAGCAAACATCATTAGATGAAAGAATGGTTGAGTAAGTGTAGACTTAAATTATGATAGATTTATTTGGATTGAAAACTTTTGGTTGTCCCACTTATGTGCATTTTTTCAATAATGAGAGGTCCAAACTTGATTTGAAACTGAAAAGTGTATCTTTATTAGCTACCCTAAAGGTGTAAAGGGATATTAGTTTTAAGACCTAAAAAAAGAATGAGAGTGGTAAAGTTGAAGTGTTTGATGAGTGACATATGTTGAAGAAAACATATCGAGAAGATGTGTCAAGATTAATAGAGGGCAATACGAAGGAGGTACAGATTAAATTAGTTAAACCTAGAACATAATTGAAAGAGGTTATAAATTTTGGTTGGAAAGATAGAACAATGTCATGATAAGAGCGTCAACACAATATAAATGCACATAAACGATATTTATTAGTATAAATGCAGATAGAATGAGATTTATTATTAAGTCATCAAATTGATATAGTTGGGAAGACTTGATACCTTTTGCACTCTCCATAAAAAATAGAGATATAACTAACTTCTAAAAGTTTATGAATAGTCAGGAGAAGGATAGATCGATGAGACTATGATAGAGGAGTTATGGTTTCTAAACATATAAGTTGGTGTATCTTCCTAAAGGGATGAGGCCTACAGAGTGCAAGTAGGATAGAAAAGGAAGCTAGTAATAACAAAAAAAACAAGGGGAAAGGTTCAAGACTCAACTATTAGCAAAAGTACTACACAACAAAAGAGGATTAATTATGATAAAATTTTCTCTCTAATTTTTCATCATATTTTCATCAAGATTTTGATGGAATTAGTAATTAGTAGATATGCATTTAAGGTAGATGGATGTTAACACAATATTTTTTCATGCTGACTTGAAGGAGCAAATTTACATAGAGTATTTCGAAGAGTTTAGTCAACTTGGAAAGGAGCATCTAGTATATAAATTAAAGAAATTATTATATCAATTAAAGAAGTTTCCATGGTAATGGTATAAAAGGTTTTTGACTCCTACATGATAGATATAAGAGATATGAGTATGATTATTATGTACACGTTAAGATCCTTGATGACGGATCGTTTATTTTCTTACTACTATATGTAGATGGTATATTGATTACTGTAAAGATTATGCATGATATGAATGAACTAAAGACTTTGTCAAGAAAGGAGTTTGAGATGAAAGATTTGAGCACTACTAAGAAAATACTAGGAATGGAGTTTCAAAGGGATAAAAGCCCTAGAAAATTGTAGTTATCTTAATCCAATTACTTTGAGAAGGCGTTAAACAGATATCGAATGAGCAAGACTAAACCCATTAATACTCCATTAACAAATATCTTCAAGTTTTCCTTATAACAATGTCTGAAAACAAGTGAAAAATTCGATGATATATCTAAAGTACTACATGCTAATATTGTTTGATGTTTAACATATGCAATGGTCTATATAAGGCCAACTTTTGCTCATGTTATTAGCAAGGTTACAAGTGCATATTAAAACCTAGAAGACAACATCATAAATTAGTCAAGTGGATATTCAGCTACTTGAGGGGCATGTCAAACTATGATATTGTGGTTAGCAATTAATAAGGTGATCCTTCTATTATAAGACATGTGGGTTTAAACTATGCAAGAGAATTGAATAATATGAGGTTTATTATGAAGTATGTCTTTACTTTTGCAAAAAGGCCTATTTATTGAAAATCGTTGTTATAGTTTATGGTTACATTCTCTATAACTGAGCAAAGTACAAAGAGTAGTTGAGGCTACGAAGGAAGTATTATGGCTTATAGGGCTAGTGAAAGAGGTGGGCATCAATCAAGACAAAGCTCAAATATACTATGATAGTCAAAGTACTATTTATTTGTCAAAGAATCAAGTGTATCATTCAAGGACTGAGCACATAGATCCAAGTTCTCATAAGATCAAGGAGTTGATCACATATAAAAAGATCTTGTTGGAAAAGGTTCACACTTTGGAGAATACATTTGACATGTCGTGTTAGAAGCTAATTGTCCCTGAGAGCTCACATAAATGAGAAGGTTTAGCACCTCGATGTTAGCTCATGGCCACTTAGGGCTATAGTACCCCTTTTCATTAGTCCAGTTTGTAGGAGTTGTTGATAACTTAAGGGTTTGGATAAGAGATTGATATGTATGACTCATATATATTGGCATGCAATCTTGGAGTTTTAATCTTGGAGTTTTAAGATAGAAATGAATGTTTCTTGTAAGCCTTTTAGATGGAATTGACCTGGATACGGGCATGAATAAAGCGTGTTCCTTTTGAAAATCAAAAGTAAAGGCATAAGATGAGGATATATGTATGTTGATGTGGTAGGGGTATTTTTGAAGGAAAACATGCTCTAGGATATAGCTCTATCATAAATCATGCCTTGTGTACGTTGAATGTAGTAAGATCCCTGATTTAGGACATGGTCGTGTCTAAATTCATACCTTATATGCAAAGAAGTTTGATGATTTACAGTCTAAAAACAAAGGTGTGCTAGAGAATGTGTCATATTTTGGAAAAGGACGTTAAGATCTACAGCCTAGGACATAATTATCCTAGGTTATGTCCGCAACATTCAACCTTATTTGAAAACATATTTTTTATTGATTTTAAACTTTAGAAGGATTATAAAACTCACTAGAGTTTTGGTTAAATCAAGTTAACCTTGGTAAAGGGGCTATTTGAGTGAAATTATACTAATTAGGGTTTACATTTTGAGTAACCTTCATCATGATTACTCGATAATGAATTAGTCGCTCTTAACTCTCGAGAACGTAAGCATACTCAATTGACCGAACCTTGTTAAAACTTCTTCTGTTCTTATTTTCTTTCTTTCATTATTCTCTGTTTTTATTTTCTATTTTTATCAACATTTTAATTAATACTATAATGATATTTAATATCAGTAAAAAATGAAATTAAAAATAAGATGTTATAAAAAATGTATTATAGTCTTGATTAATTTCATTTTACTAACATGTATCCAAAAAATTAAGAGAATATTAAAAAGCTAAAACAATAAACCAATGAATAAAATAATAAGTTTGAAGAGATATTTCAATAAATACATAAGATATTATATTATATTATACAAAAGAATAGTTTGATTAGATTGATAAAAAATAAAATATTTATCACAAATATATAATAAAAAGTCATTTAATAAAGGATTATTTTTTATAATTATGATAATATCTTATACAAAAGTTAGGTTTTCAAAACTATTACCTATAATAACAATAATTGAATTCTTGAAAATATTTAAAATATAAAATATGTGAATTCATTTTCTATTTTTACATGAAAAGTTCATTCATTATTAAAAATTCAAGTATCCTTCTAGTAATTTTTTTTTATTTTTTTCCAATTTAATGCTAAGTCAATATGCTTTTATGTTTATAATTTAATTCATCCAATTATTATAGGGATGATCATAAAATTAAACATGAACTATAAAAAGAAACGTCTATTAAATTAATTGCAAAAGTGTTAAGTATATTAAATATTATCTATATAGTAATTTGCGAGTTATTTTTCTTCCCTCTATATATCTGGTTTACAACACTATACACCACCTTTAGAGTTGGCAACTAGCCCCAGCCCCAGCCCCGACCCGGCCCTGCCCTCCACAGTCCAGCATGAAGTTAACAAACCAGGTTCAAGTTGATTGGGCCTTAGGCCCAATTTTCTAAAAAACTCGAGCCTCATGTTGTTCAGGCCCAGTCAGGCCTTAACTTAGGGCTTGACTAGGCCTGAACAGCCTAAGGCTTGAGTTTTTCATTTTGCTGAAACGACATCATTTTTTTTAATTTAAAATTGAGTCGAGTTAGGTTTGGGTTCGAGTTTTGGTTGCCTCTGGCCTAGTCGAGCTCGGAACAGCATAGTTCGAAGCTGACCCATTGTCATCCCTAACCACCTTATCATGCTTTACTCTTTCAATTTCTCAAGTATGGTACATAAAACAACAATAATAACAACGTCTTAGTAGAAATTCTACTGAGATGTATAGTTTAGGGAGTTTCAATAGTATGCAATCTTACCTCCAACTAATAAAGATTATTTTTGCTATACCCACACAAAAAAGACAAAAAAAAGAAAAAAAAATGAAAACGATTTAAGGAGAAAAATAATTACCAAATAAATAAACAAATAACTGCATAAATAAATAAAAATAAGTAAACGTAAAAATAAAGATTAAAAATAAAAATAAAGAAATTCAAATTCAAAATACATATAAAAGTAAGTGAATAGATAAACAGACAAGAAAGGAAACAAATAAGTAAATAAAACAAGCATGCAATTTAAAGAGAAGAAAAGTAAAAAAAAAGAATAAATAATAAAATAAAATAAGGACAAATACTACAAACAAAAGTATTCAAGGTACTTATAAGACATAAGAAATGAAGAAAAAGTTCAAAAGGCTATGGAAAAAAAAGAATCTCTGTATAAAAAGAAAATGACATCTCTATGTAAGATCCTCTACTTATATTTTAGTTTGCCAAAATTTTCTATTGAGGGTTAAGCCCTCATAAAGCTTTAGTAGGGTCATATTGTATCTTATCACCTTTCCTTAATTCTTCTTAGGGTTTCCTCTTCTTCTCTTACAATCCCTAACTTTAATCTTCTCGCATTTTCTCACTGGGGTGTCAAGATATCTCCTTTTAACATGCCTAAATCACTTAAGTCTTGTCTCTTTTAACTTAACATTAATGTTAGTCACTTCCAACTTGTCCCTAACCACTATAAACCTAACCTTATCTATTCTTCTAAGGTTGCACAATTAAATGGAGTATCCTTATCTTATCCACTATTAACTTTTGAATATTCATCTGTTTGATAGGTCTACATTCTGCCCTATAGAGCATAGTTGACTAATTGCTAAACGATAGAATTTATTTTTTATCTTTAGTGGTATTTCTTGTCAAATAAAACTCCTGATTTTTTCCTTCATTTAGGCCACCCTGATTTGATACAATGAATTATGTCATCATCTATCTTGTTATTACTTTGTATGATGGATCTAAGGTACATAAAATAATCTTTTTATGGTATAACCCTGTGACCTGAAAAGTTACATTCTAAGTACTTAGTTTTAGTCCTGCTCAACACCTCCTCCATATAAAGCTCTTTGAATCAAACATATCCCTCCAAAGTTTTAGCTTGACATTAACACCATCATTTATTTCATCCACTAAAACAATATTATCAGTAAACAACATACACTAAGGTACATCTCATCAGATATTCTTAGTGAGTTCATATAACCATTGTAAACAGGAAGGAGTTCAGTGAAAATTGTTAATGTAGTCCGATATCGATATAAAAATGCTATGTATCTCCTCATATCAACCTTACTCTAGTTTTAGTACCTTCATACATATCCCTGGTAACCCTTATATCGGTTATAGGTGTTAAGATATGGAGCCTGATAAAATATTCTGGACTTTACATCAAGCCCAAGTTCGCGAAACATGTTATGCCTATTG
>JANZLC010000034.1:20894-35426 GCA_026413385.1 Erythroxylum gracilipes
ACTAATTAATCCCTACCAATCTCATCCTATGCCAAATTGACTATTTTACCCTTCCAGTAGGGGTTGGGATGTTACAAAAGAAGAGCAAGCAAGTAACATAAGAGAGTTCCTTGTGTGGTGGAGAACCAACGAAAAAAAGAATAGGAGGGAGGCTACGGATATGATGGAGAACTTTCATCTTCTTTCACTTTATAAAAGAAGAACCATCGAGAATGACCAAAGGAAAGTGGGTTTTTTAATCAAACAAGGAGTAGCAAGGTGGCATGTTAGGCAAGTGACATGTGTCACTTGCCACATGTCACACTTTGAAGCTCTTTCTAACTAAATCCAAATTTCTACTCTAATTTCTCCCCAAATTCCAATGGCTCAAAATTAATAAATCCTAAAATCATGTATCTAATTTTCAATGCCATTGGACAGTACTTTTTCCTACCAGTGTCTAGTCAGTCCACCACTTGGAATTTTTCTTAGTCCGAAAAAGTATCAGAAAAATTTCAGAAAAATTTCTAAAATTCTCCAAAAATTTAAAACTCACAAAGACCCACTCCAATTAATTTTCCAAACACAAAAATCATATTTTTCACAATAAGCACATTAGAGACACATATACCGAAAAATGTCATGAATGCATGTACAATCATTACATGTGCAAAATTTACTATTCATATGTATATATGAATGTATGAACATAGAAAAACAATTTTCACCACTCCTAACCCATTCCAAATTACTATTTTACCCTTCCCATCGATGACGGGATGTTACAGAATATGATGTGACTCTAATGTAGATCCACCCTTTCTGTCTGTTATAGATTGAAGAATGGAACCAGGCGCTCTGGGAGCCGCTAAGTGAGAGGAGGAAAGTCATGTCTCAGCTGGTGATACAGATAGGGGCATGGCGGGCAGCCAGTATAACCCGTACCACCACCTGCCGGTCATCCAATTCCTAATCCGGCTGAGTTTTTCCAAACTATGGTGGATTATATGAAACAACAGTTGGTTGCTACTCCTCTTGTACAACCACAATGGAAGCTTACATTGGAGAAAGCCAAGAGCTTGGGAGCAAAGGATTTTTTGGGGGAGTCATCAATTACTACTCCAGATGCTGAGTTTTGGCTAATCAAGATAAAGAGAATTTTTATCTTCTCCATTGCACACCAGAAGAGATATTGGAATGTGCAAATGGTATTCTTCAGGGACCAGCATATCAGTGGTAGGAGTCTAGTAAACTACTTGTTCCACCACAGGATCTTACTTGGGAGTACTTTTTTTCCCAATTTGCAGATAAGTATGTAGGGGAAGCTTATAAGGATGAGATGAGGGATGCATTCCTTCATTTGAAATAGGGGTATAGGACAGTATCAGAATATGTGAAAGATTTTGATCGATTGAGTATGTATGCAGAGAGATTAATTCCTACGAGGGCAGATAAGTGTAAAAGATTTGAAGCAGGCCTCTACCGTGACATTAAGAAACTCCTTGTCACACTACAAATTAGGGATTATGAAAAGATAGTGAAAGTAGCCTTGAGAATTGAAAAGGTTAATATTAATGAACAGAAATGGAGAAATAGGGGACAACAGAAGAAGAGTCAGGAACAATCTAGTTCATCCTTCTCAGCCAGTGAGAAGTAAAAGGGTTCAAGGTCTCAGGCTTCAGTACAAACACGGACATCCTACTACCTATCAAGGCAGAGTCAGAGATCAATGGTTAGGGCAGGACAACCGGCCCCATCTATAGCTAGTACAGCAGGTGGGTTAGGACGTGGGGTAGATATCCCACGTAATCATTGTGGGAAGAAATATGGCGGACAATGTTAGAAGGTGATGGGAGCATGCCTACGATGTGGATCTATGGAGCATTTTTAGAGAGATTGCCCTGGTAGATGGTATCAAACAGTTAGTCAAGCAGAGAGACCAGTTCCTACAACTTTAAGGGGAAAAGGTAGAAGCACAAGAGCTAGTTTTGGTGCTAGTGGTCAGAGGCTCACATCAGAGACAGTTGATGGACTTAATACCCATACTTCAGCTTGTGCATATGCTATGCAGGCCCATGATAACCAGGATGCCCCAGATATGATTACAAATACTTTTACTATCTTTCACATTTCTGTTCGTGCATTGATAGACCCAAGATCTACACATTCTTATATATTTCTGCCATTGCTTGAAAATGTGGGGTTACTTGTTGACAATCTTGAACATGATATTCTAGTTACAAATCCTTTGGGTCATAGTGTGGTGGTAAATAGAGGTTTATAAGAATTGTCCATTACGAATACAAAGTTATGAATTTCCTGGTGATTTGATTAAAGTACCTCTCCGCGAATTTGATGTGATCCTTGAAATGGACTGGCTATCTAGACATCATGCAGTGGTAGTTTGTCATCTTAAAAGAATCACTCTTAGAACATTTGATATTAATGAGATCACAGTTATTAGCAAAAGGTCAAAATTTCTCTTTAATATTATATCAGCGATCGTAGCAAAAAGGCTTATTCGAAAGGGGTGTGTAGCCTACTTAGCTTGTGTTCTTGAAGCTAGAAAGGGTGATCCTAAAATTCAAGATCTACCAACTATATGTGACTTCCAGGATGTATTTCCTAAGGAGTTGCCAAGGTTACCACCCGAAAGAGAAGTTAAATTTTCTATTGATGTGATACCTGGTACAACACTAGTATCCATTGCACCATATCAGATGGCACCCACAGAACTTAAGGAATTGAAAATTCAGCTGCAAAAACTTCTTTAAAAGGGTTTAATACACTTTAGTGTATCTCTCTGAGGTGCACCTGTGTTATTTGTCAAGCAGAAAGATAGGTCTTTTAGGCTATATGTGGATTACAGACAATTGAATAAAGTGACTATGAAGAATAGGTATCCACTACCTAGAATAGATGACCTTTTTGATCAATTTAAAGGTGCAGGAGTGCTCTCTAAGATTGATCTAAAATTAGGATATTACCAGTTGAGAGTAAAGGAAGCAAATGTCCCGAAGATAGCTTTTAGAATGAGATATAGGCATTATGAATTCTTAACGATGCCTTTTAGACTCACAAATGCTCCAGCAACTTTTATAGATCTTATTAATCGTATTTTTTATCCTTACTTGGATCCATTTGTGGTAGTCTTTATTCATCGTCTTCTCACCTACCCTGCCTGTTGCACACCACATGGACTCCTTTGCAAGCTATCCATCTCTTTTCTCACTGCTCCATCTACTCTCCTTTCCTTCCTCTTTAACTCCACAATAGACTATAGTTGTTGTTAGCCACAGTCCTAAGTCCCCTTCTTTCTTTACTGCTTCTTTTCATGACAAAAAATTCTTCTATAGCAGAAAACTCAATTTTTACTAATGGTTGATGCCCTTCTTGTTTAATCTTTGCATTTTCTTGTCCAAATAACCAAAATCATCTTCTTTCTTGGAAACCCTGCTTATGCCTTTTCCACTTCATTAATTTTGTCTATCTTCAAAGACGGTGACTAGAGTTCTTCATGACTTCGTGAGAAGGGGACATCTCAAGCTCAGGAAGCAAATTCCGAAAAGTAACATTAAGGGAATGTGGTTGTGAAAGAGATATAGAAAAGGTAAAGGTTTTCACATATCATTAAATCAACATCTTCATCCATTATTGAAAGAACAAAATCTTGCAAAGGCCCAAAACCTAGAAAATTGTCCCGCTAGAAAGAGATCGAGCTACCATCTCCAATTTGATACTAGAAACCCTTGAGAAGTTCACGAGCAGCTTTAACAAGCAATTACCAACACTTCGAGCCACCATTAGAATTACACATACTGAGAATGCCACCTCCCTTAATATATTTCATTTCAAGCATCTGGACCCAGGGCTTCTCAGAGTTATTAATCAGTGCCCATATAGCTTTACTAAGCAAGGTCGTGTTAAAGTTGCGGCAGTCCCGCAAGACCAAATCACCTAACCGCTTTTGTTGTGTAACTACAGGCCAAGCCACAAGATGAACACCAAGAGAATTGCCATTTGTACTCCAAATAAAGGATCGAGTTATATTTTATTTTTTATGTATTTATTATAATTTTATTTACATAATAATTTAGCGTGCCAGTTTTACTTTTTTACACTTTAACCTGCATCACTTTTTTATTAACACATCTGCATATGAGTCTACCAGAAACAACCTTTCTACTATGTAGGGGTAAGGCTGCATACTATCAGACCTCCCCAGACCCTACTTTATTGCGGGACTTCAGACTGGGTGTGATGATGATGATGATCTTGGTTTATTCTAAGAACCAAGAAGAGCATAATAAGCATCTAAGAATTATTCTACAAACTTTGAGGGATAAGCAACTTTATGTCAAGTTCAATAAACGTGAATTTTGGCTTGATGAAGTTTCTTTCCTTGGTCATGTCATATCAATAGATGGGATTATAGTAGATCCAAAGAAGATAGAATCCATTCTAGAATGGAAGTCACCTAGGAATGCTATAGAGATTAGAAGTTTCTTAGGATTGACAAAAAACTAGAGAAGATTTGTTAAGGGATTCTCCATAATCACAGCACCTTTGACCAAGTTACTTCAAAAGAATGCAAAATTCGTATGGAGTGATAGCTGTTAGGAAAGCTTTGAGAAGCTAAAGGCTATTTTGACTGAAGCCTATTCTTACACAACATGTACCTGGTAGAGACTTCATGATCTACAGTGATGCCTCACATAATAGGCTAGGTTGTGTACTCATGCAAGAGGGAAAGGTAATTGCTTATTCTTCTAGGTAATTTAAGCCTTATGAAAGTAACTAATCGACCCATGATTTAAAGTTAGTAGCCATAGTCTTTGCTTTAAAGACTTGCAGGCATTACTTATGTGGAGAGAAATGTTATATTTACACATATCACAAAAGTATTAAATATTTGCCTACACAGAAAGAGTTGAACTTAAGGCAAAGAAGATGGATAGAGTTGATTAATGATTATGATTGCCTCATTGACTATCATCCAGGCAAAGCAAATGTAGTAGCTGATGCTTTTAGCAGGAAATCGTTATCAGCTTTACGAGCAATGAATGCTAAATTATTTGTAGCCAGTGATGAAGCCATTGTAGTTAAGTTGAGGCTTAAACAAAACTTATTACAACAAGTCAAGGAAGCACAGAAACAAGATGGAAAGCTAGTTATCATTCTTAAACAAATTCAAGAGGGGAAAGATAGTGAATATGAAATCTATGACAAAGATAGAATCTATGTCCCTGATGATGATAAGTTGAAAAAGAATATCCTGAAGGAAGCCCATAGCAGTTCATATGTTGTTCACCAGGGAAGTACTAAAATGTATTAAGATTTGAAGACACATTATTGGTGGTCAGGTATGAAGAGAGACATTGTACATTATGTTACCAAGTGTCTTACATGCCAACAAGTAAAAGCAGAAAATCAAGTTCCATCGGGTTTACTTCAACCAATAACAATACCTGAATGGAAATGGGAAAGAATCACAATGGATTTTGTGTCTGGGTTGCCTCAGACTAGGAAGAAGCATAATGTCGTATGGGTGATTATAGATAGATTGATCAAGTCAGCTCACTTCTTACCTGTCAGAGCTGACTACCAACTCTCAAAGTATGTAGAATTATACATCAGTGAGATAGTGCGGTTGCATGGAGTACCATCTTCTATTATATTAGACAGTGATCTAAGATTCACCTTAAGATTTTGAAAGAAATTACATGAGGCCTTGGATACTAAGTTGAATTTTAGTACAGCTTTTCATCCTCAAACGAATGGACAATTAGAAAGAGTGATTCAGATGCTAGAAGATATGCTTAGGAGTTGTGTTATTAATTTTAAAGGAAGTTGGGATGAACACATCCCATTGATTGAATTTGCATACAATAATAGCTATCAAGCAAGCATATAGGTGGCACCTTATGAGGCTCTTTATGGTAGAAATTGCAAAAACACCCTTATGTTGGAAAGAACTTAGTGAAAGCAAGATCATGAGTCCAGAATTAATAAAGGAAACTGAGGATAAGGTAAAAAATATAAAGGAAAGGTTGAAAGCTGCTTCTGATCGCCAAAAATCATATGCAGATTTAAAGAGAAAGCACATTGAATATGCTATTGGTGGCAAGGTTTTCTTAAAAGCTTCACCATGGAAGAAAATATTTCAATTTGGTAAGAAGGGTAAGTTAAGCTCTATATGCATTGGTCCATTTGAGATCATTGAGTGTGTGGGACCAGTAGACAAGACGGTTCCACTGGTGAAAGTAATATGGACGAACCACGAAGTCGAGGAAGCTACATTGGAACCAGAAGAAACCATGAGAAAGTCTTATCCACGACTATTTGACACAGGTAAATTTCGAGGATGAAATTTTATTTTAGAGGGGAAGAATTGTAACGCCCAAAAAATCTCGATTTCATGAATAACACTTTTTAGGTTGTGAATAGTATATCTCGAGGTGAATAGTGACACCTGGGATCTAAACTGCATTTTATTTTATTTGGCATCGGATAATTTTGTTCAAGAACAACCAGAGGAGATCAAATTACAGCTCCAAACGAGTTCATTTTAAAGGTTTGACCAAGAGTTGACCAATGGTCAAAGTTTGACCCGAGAAAGGGTGAAGGTCAAACCCAAAACTATTAACGAAAATAAATTATATTAATTAAGGTCTTTATATGTGGTTGATATTTTTCTTATGGGTATTTTTTATTGATAAAAAGAAAGAATGGATTAAAAAAAGGTTAAATTTTGAAAAAAAAATTGGAAAACTTTTAATGAGGGACCGCATGACATTTTTGTCAACATCTCATTCTCTTCTTCTCCAAAACATTGCCGAGAATACCTTCCTTCTTTCTTCTCCATTTTTCTTTCATTTCTTACATTTTCAACCCAATTTTCTTTAGTTTTAACCCTAAATCACCTATTCAACACTAAATCATCAACCTAGAGTCCCTAAACTCACCATATCAACAAAAAAAAATGGAAAAGATGAACAAAAGGTATATGGGTGTTCTTGATGAATAGTACCCAAAAATTTATAAGGTGAGTTAATGGAGTTTTAATTATTTTTAGGACATGATTTTGGTATGATTGCATGCATTAGTGAATCAAATGCATGAAATTGAATTTGTTATGCAATATTATGAAGATAAAGAAGATGAATTGAAGGAGAGAAAGAAAGAGAAGGAATAAGGAATTTATGATGAAATTGAAGTTTACGGAATTTTAATTTAAAGATTTGGACATCAATTTGGTATGTGTTCTTGCAATTCTACTTTTTCCTAAAAATTTTATGTATTTAGTAATTTAGGGTTCTTAAGTAAAATTTGGGGTTTATGAAATTGTTGTTAAAAATATTTAATTGGATGTTAAATGAAGTAGTATATGTGATTAATTGAGATTTTGGACTTATAATTTGTATTTTTCTCAATTGGCATACATTATGTTTAATTGAGAGACTTGATATGCATGTTATTTTTGTCTAATTGGTGAGATGAATATGTCTTGCATGTTAAATAAATTAAATTAAATCAATAACGAAAACATGACAATAAAGAATGACATTTGCTTTGGTTGAATATGGAATAGCTTTTATTGGCTATTATAAGTGATTATCATTAAATTTCAATAAAATTTAATTAGATTTGTCCCTAGTAAAATAGATAGAAATTAGAGGAATGTGATAAGATTGGCATGCCAATTAGGGAGTTAGCAGTACTGCATCATGATATATGTTACTGGAATGTATAACTCCAAGAGCTCGGTTCTGATGTAAGATATTTGATTTGGGTTATGAACTGCATGGCTCCGAGAGCTTAGTTCCAATGTGAATGTATATAAAAAATGAATCGTATGGTTCTGAGAACTCGATCTTGTATTTTTAAAATCCCGCTTATTTGGCTCGATAATACATTTCCGATGGATTTTACTTTGGGACAATTACAAAAAGTAGATAAATGCATAATTAATGATTAAAGAACTTTGAGTGAAAGTAATAATTAAATTGTACAATTTATTCATCATTGTGTAGTTAGATATGAATTATTTAAATAGATACATGCTTGTATTTCATAATTTATATATATATATATATGCATATTTTGGTTGAATGAATTAAATGGAATTAGAAATGGAATTGTTTGAACACCACTAAGCCTATAGCTTAACGTGCAGATTTTCTTTCCACGCGTAGATTTTGAAGAGAATTAGAAGAAAACTGTGGTGGATCTACTACAAGACAAAAGTCACATAGAGAACCTCGAAAGATTTGGAGGTGGATGTACTACAATTTTTTATTTTGTTTTTGGTTATGGCATGTACATATAAAGAAGTGAAGGATATTACAGGATTTTATTGTGAATTATATATGAATAAATGAAAGTTATGTGTGAAATTTAGTTTAGATGTGTTGAAATGTATTGGAGGATGGGTAAATTATTTTGTCAAGGAGTTTGATGTGGAGATGGCTAGTTAAGTAACATGCATGAGAAGTGTATTGAAGTTTCTTATAGGAGGTTTTAAGTAAATATAGAAGAAAGTCTGTCAAAATTTTATAAACTGAATAGTAATTGCTAGATTAATGAGGTTTAAAATAGAAAATGTTGTAGTTTGAAGTATTAGGTAATTAAGAATATGGTAACACTCGATACACTGATTTCATTGTCGGGTATGAGGTGTTACAAAACTAATATGTATATCAAATTTCCAAATTCAACATACGTAAGCCAATTGGGGAAAATACAAATTATAAGCCCAAAATCCAAATTAATCACATATACTACTCATTTACAATCCAATTAAATATTTTTTTAACAACACTTTCATAAATCCTCAAATTTACTCAAGAACCTTAAATTACCTAATGCACAATTTTTAGGGAAAAATAAAATTGTAAGAACACATACTAAATTGATGTCAAATTCTTCAAATTAAGCTTCCATTAACTTTCAACAATTCCTTATTCTTTCTCTTTCTCTCTCTCCTTCAATTACTATTCTTTATCTTCATAATATTGCATAAACATTCAATTTCATGCATTTTATTCATCAATGCATGCAATTATACCAAAATCATGTACTAAAAAAATAATTAAAACTAAACTCATCTTATAAATTTTCAGGAACTATTAATCAAAAACACCCATATATCTTTTCTTTATCTTTTCCCAAACTTTTTGTTGATAAGGGGAGTTTAGAGACGTTAGGTTGATGATTTAGTGTTTAATAGATTATTTGGGAGTTAAAAGTAAAGAAAGTTGGCTTGAAAATCAAAGAAAAATGGAGAAGAAAAGAGGAGGCTTGTTCTCGGCTATCTTTGGTGAAGAAGAGAGTGTTAGGTGACAATTAATGTCATGTGGTCTCTTAATAACTTTTTTCCCTTTTTTAAAAGAAATCTAAAATTAACTTTAACTTTTAATCCATTCTTTTCTTTTCTTTAATAAAAATACCCATAAGAAAAATATCAACCCCATATAAAAACCTTAATTAATATCATTTATTACCATTAGTATTTTACTTTTACTCTTTCTCGGGTCAAACTTTAATCACTGGTCAACTCTTGGTCAAACCTTCAAAACAAACTTGTTTTAAGCTCTAGTTTGATCCTCGGGCTATCATTGAACAATATTATCCGATGCCAAATAAAATATAATGTAGTTTAGGTTCCTGGTGCTACTATGCACGAACCAAAAAGTAATATTCATAAAATCAAGATTTTGGGGCGTTACAATGTAATTGACCAGCGTTGGATATGACCTTCAACTTTCTCCGAATTAGGGATGGCAAATATGGTCCAATCTGTCCGACCCAACCCGATTTCAACTCGGGTTGATTGGTCCACGGACTGAGATTGCTTGGCACAAACGGGTCACGGGCTGGGCTGTCCTGGCCTGTGACCTGACGAAAAGATACAACAATGTTTTTTAATTTTAAAAATAAAGTCGGACCGAGCCGGCAACCCATTGTCATCCCTACTCCGAATCTTATTATCAAAAACTCTTAAGAGACATAATGTACTGATATATATAGATAGAATCTCTTTTTTATAAAAAGATTTGTAACATTTTTATTAAAATAAAGTCAAACTTTAATATTTTAACGTATTTAAAATAAATTTAATATTTGTTTATTTTATATTTTAAAATAATATAATATAAATTTATTATTTTTATTAATTAATTTAATTCCATTATAGCTCTTTATATAATAACATGCATATATTTTAATTAAATTTAAATTAATATATTTTCGTATCAAACCAACACAGCTCCTCTGATCACTCGTCAGCTACCAAAATCTTCACCTCTTTGATCCTCCTTCCTCTCTTCCTTAATCTCTTTTTGTACTTTTGTGTCTACTTGTGTTTTTCTCTTAATTTCCTCTTTAGTTCAATGCCACTAACTCCGAATGTTATTCTCATCGTCATCGACAATGCCATCATTGACAATTCGACTCACCAACAACACCAACCAGTACTCTTTTAGTCGCACGTTCTATCCCACAAGAACTAATGTGAAACCAACTTAAAATTCGATAACTTTGTTCTTTTTCAACTTCATTTGTTTTCTTTGTACTCCTAAAGATTGCTTCAGACCAGGTCTTAGTGACTTAGTCTCTTTTAGTTATTTCAAACTCAATAAACCCTTTAAGCACACTCACAAACCAATACTGCAGACTTTTTCGCAATCCGATTGTACGATCTCCAACTTCGCTTTAAGATGTTTATGGAGTTCTGTGCTTCCGAGATTACTTGGGCCCAGGCATAGAGGGTTTTGGTTTTCTCAGTTAGGGTTGCAAGGTTTCTTAGCCCTGTACAGCTTAGCTCGACCCTAAGTTAACGGGACTCGGGTCGAGTTGATAAGACTTCTGGTCGAACTTGAGCTTGGGTTGCTTAATCACGGTTTAATTAAAATTTTGAAATTTTTCAAAACTGATATCATTTTTATTTTTTAAAATTTAAAAAATATTTAATTAATCTTAATTTAAGTTGAGAGTCTTGGGCTCAATCAAACTTTAGGTTGAGTCCAAGTTCAACTATAAATTCGGGGCCCAAGTCAGCCATGTCATTATTGCCCTACTTTTAGCGATACAAGGGTTGCAAGAGATGTTATCACCCACAAATATGTCAGTTTTAAGGCTAGAATTCTCCGATTCTTTTCTAACGAGGCTATTACAAAATAATTATTGGAATTGTTGTTTTTACAATTTTTGCTCTCAAGATCTTACCTTTATTTTAGTGAAAAAGATAAAGTTCAAAATTTGCACTTTTACTTTAAATATTTCAAATGTGAGAATTTGAATAACCAATAGACTTAATTTATTGTTTAATTTAAAATTATCAATTCATCAAATAATATATTTAAATTACATAATTTATAGAATATTACATGTATTTGAAATTTTATCTTTTATACACTTAAATATTAACGATTATGAATTTTAGAAGATAAAGAAAAGCACAAATCTAAATAAATTCTTAGATAGGCATGACTGCATGAGATAGCAAATTTTTGCGTGAACTTTGGCATATATTTAATAACAGGGAACAAAATGAAGCCTTAGTTACTTCAATGATAAGGAGTTTCTTGACTATTAAATTGGGAAATTAGAGTGAGATCTAACGTCACTGAGTAGAATTAACACCAAAATTTTTTGGTTTTATTTTTTAAAAGTCAAGATCACTCAAATTTTATAACATAATTAATACATAAAGTATAAAAAAACATGAAACTTGGTTCTTCTCTTGTCATTTCATTTGAATTGTTTATGAAACCGACTCATTTCGATATCTATAGTCATTTATGCATTTGACCATAGTATTCCTATAACATATTAAGAGAACTCTATAAGTAGTACAGAGAAGGGTTGACAAGAAGTGATAGCTTTTTTAGAATCCAAGTCTATTTATAATAGGGTTTGATCTTGTTAGTAGTTTAATTGAAATAAAATTATAGTTTAATTAAAATTAAAATTAATTCTTATTAAATACTGATTTTATCAAAATAAGTTCCAATATCTTATAGTGGTCCTTATTTATTAAATATTTCATATTTAATCTTAAAATTTCTTAAACTTTATAATAAATTCCAACTTGATTAAACTACCTTTTGCTCTCATCATTCTTTTCATGTAACCCAATAGATTTATAAATATATTGATAATGTATATAAATTATAACCTAACATCATATTTAGGATTAGATAAATTAAACTTTTTTAATTTAAACTTTTTTAATTTATCTTTAATTTTTTAATTAAATAATTTACATTTGTAGATCAAGATTGATTTCTAACAATGCATCATGAAAACTAAATATCAGGAATATTCAAGTAGTTTTAACTAAACTTTTTGTGTATAATTTTTCATATAAATTAATCTTTTTACCATATAATATTATGATTAGACATAGACCATGGAATTTGTTGAACTGATGGAGATTTCAATCTATGTTTTGATGATAATAAAATATAATTACTACGAATGAGTTTATTATTTTAATGAGAAGTAATATAAGAACAAAATGAACTTATAAACTCAAGAAGATAACTTATAAAGTTGATAAAAAAAAGTTGAAGTTTACAACCGTTGAAATGAAGATGAAACCAAGGACGCAAGAAAATTAAAGCTTATCAAAGTCATTCTTTAGTTTGCAAAATTAATTGTAATATCACTTTGTCAATTTAATGCTCTAAAAGGCTCACCATGTATAAACATTTCATTTCATTACATTACATGAATCTTTATATTCATCTAGAAGCATTTGGTTTTAATATATATAAAAGCCTCTTGATCTTTCAAATAAACTTTGTGGAATAGTTTGGAAAGCATTTAAATCATAATTATATCAAACAAATTGATTTTGAGCATTTGAAATTGTTAAAATCATATTTTTGAGTAATTAGTTAAACAACATAGGTTAAAGTTGTTAATTTGATTTATTGTGAGTTTGTTGTAACATTGGTTGATGTATTGGTCAACTAATATACCTATTGGTTAACCAGTATTCCAATGACTAGTGAATATGGTGTCTTTAATGTATACTGGTCGATCAATATAACTTCTGCATATAACTATTGTAGCAGCTAGTTCTTAGCTCCACTAGCTAAGAAGGGTCCCAAAATATTATAAATAGGTGTTTTCTCATTAATTTTAGAGAGAAGAAGGTTTTGGGTGTCATACGCACACATTTCGAAATATTTTCAATCATTTAAGCACCATTGTTTCATATTTGTGAGGGTGAGCCATTTGGAGTTATAAAGTGATAAAGTGACAAACTTTAAGTCGTAATATTTAGTTTGAGGATTATATTATTGTATTTAGGGTTAATACAAGTGAGATTGAGGTTCCTCTTCACCTTGTAAAAAGAATGTAAGAAGGATTTCCCTTTACAGAGAAAGATTATACAAAGGTTATTCATTGACTTGAAAGAAGAATAATAGTGGAGTTTCAAAAAGAGTTTTATGAGTGAACGTAGGTAAGGGTCGTTTGTCAAACCACTATAAATCAATTTGCAGTCTCTCTTCCCTATCCTCTTTAATTCAGTGCTTAATTATTTGATTAATTTATATTAAGCAATTTTCTCATCCTTATTTATATTGATTGTTATTAATTGATTGCATTGATTAGAAAATTATTGATTTTATAAATGCCCAAGTCACCCTTCCCCCTTTTTGGGTACCATTAGAGACTAACAGAATTAATGTCTACTCTATTTGAGTCCAATCATATTAGTTTTTTATTGTTATTAATTGATTCTACTAATGATAATTGAAAAATATTTTCAAAGTATTATTTCACCTTAACTAAGGATTTTTTTAATCAATACTAATCAAGAATAACAGAAAATTCTCACTAATCACCTTAGGTGATGAATTTCTTAGGCTTATTAATGGTTTTGATGATGATCATATAATATTTCAAAATTCAAAATTGATTTATTTCCTTTTGAAGGTAGTGATATAATTCTTAAGAAGAAATAAAATCATAAGATAATGCTTCCTTTCTTAGAAGAACTTTTTTTATGAACTTAACCTTATTTATTTTACAAAATTCAGAAGGATCCTGCTAATCATATATTTCGCCAATCAGCTCCAGATTTCTCATAACTGTTGATTATTGCAAGATTCTAGGAGAGATAATATTGAATATTGAAATACATAAATAACTTATATTGTAACATCTCGTTACCCATGTTAGGGCTAGAATAGTAAATTATGAGAAATTTTTGTGAAATTAGGAAAATGTATTTCATGCATAAATTAAATGTGTCATGCACATTTTTGTATATTCATATGATTGTACATGCATTCATTGACATTTTCGGGTATAATTGAGTTAGTGAATATGATTAAAATGTGTTTTGGCAACTTTGGTATTATTTAGGATATTTTTGAATTTTTGGTGAATTTTGTGAAAAAAAATAATTTTTGGACCAATTATGGTGTGACACGTGGCAACCTATAATTGGGACAAATGGCTTGTATGTATGGTGACACGTGGACTGCTAGTGGTGACAAATGTATGACATGCAAAGAACCCACGTATTTTATGTTT
>JANZLC010000035.1:0-18099 GCA_026413385.1 Erythroxylum gracilipes
TGAATTCCTATTAAATGGGAAATGGATATTATGAGATAATATGAGGTTAGAAAAGAGTTGACGAGAAATTGAGTTATAATATAAAGTAACCAAGTGTTCTTGAGATGTGAGCTTGTAATAAGGGTAAAGATTGAAAGGAGAATTTTGAATAATCATGTACAAATGAAGTGTAATTCTAAGTTTAATTGGACATGTATGAATTTTGAAATGGGAATGAGCATAAATTATGTTCTAGAACATACCCGAGATTATCATTGAACATGCATTGTGCATAGTCCATTTATTATCCGTGTGCAATTATTAATGAGTGTGAAATGGGTGTTTTGCATAAACGGGTTGTGCAGGTCAAATGTTCTCTTACAGGCGTTCCAGAATTAGAAGCAAATGCTATTTTTGGAGCGTACTATGAGTAGGCTTGGATGGTCTCACTTCTTTGTTTGATTTATATGAATTTTGTATACATTGATCTCTGAATGATGAATGTGATTTATTGTGTTTGGATTCCGGACAGAAGGTCCGATGATCATGATGATTAATTTGAATTATTGAAGTGTTCATTGTATGTGAATAAGATGAATTAAATGTTTTCGGATTGTGCATTGCATGCAAAATGATAAGTGAATGCTCAACTATATGTTAAATGCCAGACTACGGTCCGATGATAAGCGAATGTGATCAAATAAGTGCATGCAATGTAAGTGATGCATTCCATTGCATGAATTCATGAAATATAAATGCTGTTGTGACCGGAGTAGGCATCGAAAAAGGAGCTTAAAGCTCAAAATGTGAAAAAGAGCTTAAAGCACATTCTGATCTTTAAGCTCGGAGTGTGATTAGAGCCTCGGGTTCGAATGCGATTGTATCCTGTACCCACTAAGGGATATGGGACATTGTATGCTACAGCTCGGTACCCCTAAGGGATATGAGTGAATAAAAAGGCACTCGGTCATAACAAAGTAAGGAATTAAAAGTGAGTCTCATAAGCATTTCATATACATGTGATATGTATGTTTTAAATAGTTTAAATGATTTTTGAATGTGACATTTAGGTGATTCAATATGATTATGAATGAATGATGTGAATTATGTGCTATGTGATTGAGTAAGCCATCAATGATGGTCACTCGCTGAGTTCGCAAAACTTACCCAAAATTGTAAATATTTTTCAGGACTTAAAAGAATACCCTGTTAGGCTAACAGGAGTATACCTACAGCATTCAAGTGAAGGATAGAGGTCGGGATTAGTTCGCTTCTACATTGCATTTCTCTATTTTGTATTGAATTGTTATTCCGCAACTTTTGTATAAATTTGTATTTTGAAATGACTCAAGAGTTTTGTAATTGTAAAAGAGGCTCGAATGGTTATTGAAAATTGTGTTAAGTAAAAATGTTTACGAATGAATGTTGGGCCTAAGTTAATCATCGATTTCTGCAAAATGTGCCATTGATTTCAAAAAAAGTTATTATATCGATATATGAATGAGTGAGTGCTTTAGCATGCCACCCTCGCGGGGCACAGACT
Source organism: Erythroxylum gracilipes (assembly GCA_026413385.1). Classification (NCBI taxonomy): domain Eukaryota; kingdom Viridiplantae; phylum Streptophyta; class Magnoliopsida; order Malpighiales; family Erythroxylaceae; genus Erythroxylum; species Erythroxylum gracilipes. The sequence continues at coordinate 1,523 of JANZLC010000035.1, forward strand.
CAGATATCACCATCGATGTCGGGTTCGAGTCTTACGGGAGTGGGGTGTTACAATTTATCTAAAGAAAGATAAATAGTGTTAGTACATATATATATAGTATATATATCCTTCTTGTTTCAAATATTAAAAAAAAATGTATCCAATAATAGAGCTGGTAAGAATTCAATCATATAAATTATAAGTTAAAAAATTATAATTTATGAATGTTTGTATTGTAACTCATATGTTTACTTATAACAATATTATGTATGTCCTGTATATTTCAATCTTAATTGAGTTATAATACTAATCTATAACATTAAAATTATAATGCTTAATCTATGATTGAACTTCCATTTTTTTTTGTAATTTAATTGAATATGAAAATAATATGATTTCAACTAAATTAATGACATTCATACTTGAAATCTCTTAAGGGTCATTTGGTTTTATTTTTATTTTCTATTGTAATTTTTATTTTATATCTCTTTTTAAATAAAAGAAAATTCCTATTTGGCCATTAATATCAATGTAGTTATTTTTTATTACTGTTAATATTTGGATATTAGATAAAACTTAAATGTAAATTAACTTGATAAATTAGTTAAGTAAATCATCTTATTTTAATCTTTTATATATTATTTATCAATAAATACTAGTAAAAATTTTATTATATTTTATTAAAATAAATAATTTAGTAATTAGAAATTAAATTTTATTTATTAATATATTAAGATTATTAAAACTAACTTTATTTAAAAGTATGTATTTTAAGATATTATAGATTTAAATATATATATATATATATAATAAAAAGTTTTTTGAACAATCCAAAAATTTAACATAAAGAAATAACATATAAATTCAATTTTTATTTTGTTTAATTATTATAAAAAATGTGTTTTGAACTTTATTTTTTTTTAATTTCCTTTTTTAAATTTGCAAGTCGAAGAAAAGGATTCCATGAGCTGTTTTGTCCTTGGTGGAATGGGCCCAACATTTACATTGTTAGTCAGATCGGGAAAACTAATTTCGATGTGGCCTTTAACTAACCTTAGCTGCTTCAGACTTCGTGGACATGTAGGTTGCCGTCAACCCCACTACTCTTATGTTCAGTCGAAAAGTAACTAATTGAACTTACCAAACCTATGAGAATATTGTGGTTGCCGAATCTTATTGGGGCATGTCACTTTGGACAAACTTTCAGGTACCAAAAAGTAGGGAAATTTTCCATTCCTTCAGAACTTTTCCATTGTCAGCCCACTTTCGTAAGCTTGTGACTTTCCCCCTCAAATCTTTTGGTCCACTAATTATGTACTAATCTTGTACTAATTTATCTCAACCATTTATTTATGTTGTAGTCTACATAAATGAATGGTTAAAATAAATTAGCACAGGAGTTGGTACAGGGGATCACATAAATAGATAATTAAGATAAGTTAGCACAAGGTTGATACAGGGTTGGTGGACCAGAGGATCACATCCTTATGACTTTACGTTTTTAAGCATAATGCAAGTAATCAATCAGACTCTACAAATCCTTAATTCCAATCCGATGAGAGTAGTCTAATAAAGCTCCCGTACTCTAGACATGCTGTCTTCGGCTCGCAATTGCGTTCTTAAGACTCAATAAGTGCCTTCCTAGAGAATGAACTACACAAAAATAATAAATTTGTATAAAACTGAATGAGACCATGTCACCGGTGGCCAAGTTTTTTCCTTCCACGTAGGTATTGCTTGTTCTTTTTGGTGAGTATGTATATGGACCATTGCTTTGCCACTCCAAGGAAAGTGATTGAGTAGATGGGCATGGCAATGTGTATGCGACAAAGGCAAGAAATTGTACGCTAGCCGGTGAAACAAATTAAGAAAATGCTTGCACTCTACTTGAAGGAGATGGACCGAAAGAGACCCAAGACTAGAGACAATAATAGACTATTCCATTATTACAGTCATAATGTTCTACTAGCTTGTATAAACCTGAAAATTTTAAATGCTGCTGCTGCTAAACTTAATGATATCTGATGGATCCAAAATTTTCGCATAATTGAGATGTTGAAACTTGTGAAAAAGCTTTTAAGAAAACAGAGGATACAGATTGAGGAACTAAAAACATGAGGGTTCTTCCTTTAGTCTATTGGAAGCCGTGATCATGGAGGCTTGTAAACCAAATGGGGGATGTGTATGCTAGTCCAAGCTTTCGTTTTATGCAGAAAGGTTGTATTATATGGTTTGTTTGGGCATGTTCTTTTTTTTTTTTTTTTGAGTTTTCTACAAGGTATTTTAGGTGGGTCTCAACTATGAAAAAGTACCTTTAAGCAATCCACACTTAGACTAATCCCCACTCGAACTCACCCCAAATCTCCTGTCCAAGTTGTCCTGTCCAAGTGGGGCATCCACCATCCACTTATGTGGGTCCAAGTTGCCCTGTCCAAGTGGGGCATCCACCATCCACTTATGTGGGCAACTTGGACAGGGGATCACCTCCCACTCGAACTTAATAGGTCCCTTGCAAAACGTTTTTTAGTATATATACTTATATATTTTATTTTGGCATTGATTGGTTACAATTTTTTTCAATTGCCTGATTTTATGGACTTCCTCTTGTTTATATTTATTTATTTTGTCTATTGTTTACCTGAAAAAAGAACTGAATGAAACAAATTGCTTTCGGAACTGTTGTAACCTTTGCAACAAAACGATGTAACGTTTGAAAGCACATATTAAATGTTATAGTTATGTCCTTAATGAACCCAAAGCATTCCCCATCTCACAGTGATTTTACGTTAGTGCAAGTCTTGAATGAAATAGCTCCGAGATCAGTAGTTGAATACTTGCCACTTTCATGCTATCAGCAGTTTAATTGTTCTTAGACTTTTGTGTACTAATATCGGGAGTATTAGTAATTAAATCCATAAGACTTTATAGGTTGTCATACAAAGACAAACAGGATTCTCTATTTTGTTTATCAAAGACAACAACTAGAGTACAAAATCCCAAACCAAAGCACTGCATGTCGGCTGGCAGTAAGTTGGCTCTTGTATACTTCTCAAAACCTCTCTGATTCTCGACGAAATAATGGCATTATATGCAGGCGAGCACAAAGATTATTTATGAAATATGCAGATGTTTAGGAACATACGTACCTTCCTCCACACCAAACTAAATTGACATACCTTCCTTACATATATCTGAGCAGTTGACAGGCCGCAAGGCAGCAAGAGGGAAGATTTGTTTCCTCTTTTAGCATGGAATGAAACAACAAGCAAAGCAAGAGCTAGCTAGAGATTGCTTTTTCAATCGAATATGCAATAAGCGGAGGAGATCATAAATGGTTATATCTTTCCATATATAAAGTGGTACTGGCTAAGCAGCCTACAGGGGGTCGCACAAAGAGGCAAGAGAATTGAAACCAAGATCAATCATGGGTTCTGACAAGATTCTGTCCCCATTGTTGTATCTGTCGTTGTTTTCAGAATTCATCACTGCAGTCTCTTTTCTGCAGCGGGTTGAAGCCAAACCAAGTTTACAGTATTATGAAAATCGAAAGATTTCCGGGCGTAGCCAGGGTTTGAATCTCCCTGGACAACCGGTGCAACTGCAAATTCTACTTGATCATGTAAATATGTTCAGCTAATTTACTTGGTGAAGAAGTTGTATGTTTTCAATCAAGGATCAAATGATATTGGCATGCAAAACCTTAGTATTGAAGGGTGATATTTGCAGGTGGTCTTGGACAACGGCATACTGCAGGTATCTATATCGAAACCGCAGGGAAGCGTGACCGGAATTCAATACCATGGCAATGACAATTTACTTGAAGTTCTCAACGATGAAACCGATAGAGGGTACAGTCTGTCTGAACAGAACCTTCTCTTTTTACTCTTTTAATTTCATAATCAACTACTAGAAATCATCCTGCACTTGTATATTAGTTGTTCTCCCTAGTAATCAAAAGCGGTAGTTAAGAAAGTGACCTGCAGCTTAGGTCTAACTTCTTGTTGAAATTGGCGATTTTGGTTTCAACTAACAGTGGATGGCAACTAACTACATTAAAATTAAACACTAATTCTAATTAGGCTCTTGGTCCTCTGTTTCCACTATCTGGTACTGGTAATGGTGTACCATTGGGTACTAAAGCGAGTGACTTTATGTATGTGACTGCACAGTGCTGTCCGTGATTGTTTAAAAAGGTAGTAGGTGTGCTTATAGGTCAAATTTAATCTGTTTGTTTGATACGGAGTATAGATAGTTTTTGGTGTTAACAGACTATTACTTTCATTTGAAGGTATTGGGACATAGTTTGGACTGGGAACGGAACCACAGGTAGAAAGGGTGATCTTGACAGGTACGTTTCAGATTCTCTTTTCCGATTGTCAGGAAGTTGGTCTTTCCAAGCCATGATTGAATCAGAAAACTAGTTATAAAACAAAAACAAAGGTAGAATGGCCTACATTGGACTAGCTATTCTATTCACAGGACGCTGATTCTAAGCCATGATTATCAAATTCGATAACAAACACATTGATCATATCTAGAAGTAAGTGCGCGCCTTTTACATCTAAATACTGTACTAAAATCATGCATTAATAAGCTAGCGTTCACTTTTCTACGCAGGTTGCACGGAACAACATTTGAAGTAATTGTGCAAACCCCAGAACAGATAGAGATTTCGTTCATAAGAAAGTGGAATGCATCACTTGAAGGGAAGGTCGTACCGTTGAATATTGACAAAAGGTATACTTTCTCAGTTTCTATGTGCCAATTATAAGGTCCATTGTAAACTGTAGTAAACATAGTGCTAGAATGTGAATTCGTCATTTGCTTTGTTCAGATATGTAATGCTCCGAGGTTCATCAGGCTTCTACACTTATTCCATTTACGAGCACCTGCAGCGTTGGCCTGAATTTGACTTGGATAATACCAGGATCGCCTTCAAACTTAGAAAGGACATGTATAAAAACAATCTGATCTCTTTATTTATAGTATCAGACATTGTTTTCGAGTTGAATTAACTAAAAGACCTTTTGGCCAACAGGTTTAACTACATGGCCATATCAGACAAGAGGCAAAGATCCATGCCCCTTCCTGACGATCGGATACCTCCAAGGGGTCAACCTCTAGCCTACCCAGAAGCAGTTTTACTGGTCGATCCGATAGAACCTGAGTTTAAGGGAGAGGTAACATTTTGCATGTCTCGTTACTGGACTTCTTTTTTTGTCTTCATTATACATAATCGTTCCTTTTGTCTTTATCAATTACATCATGGTCAGGTTGATGACAAGTACGCATACTCGTGCGAGAGCAGGGATCTAAACGTTCACGGGTGGATAAGCACAGACCAATCGGTTGGGTTCTGGCAAATCACACCCAGTAACGAGTTCAGATCAGGAGGACCCCTTAAACAATTTCTTGGATCTCATGTTGGCCCTACATGCCTAACTGTAAGCCCAGCAAAGGTTTTCACCCTTGCTTCTTTCTTTTATTTTTCAAGAAGTTCCTATGAATATTGAAATATTCTGAAAAGTCGATCGATTAGTTCACTAATCAAGTGATGAGCAGGTAATGCATAGCACCCATTACACAGGGGCTGTTATGATTATAAAGATTGGAGCCAATGAGCCCTGGAAGAAGGTTTATGGCCCCATTTTCACCTATCTCAATTCAGCGCCAAATGGAAGCTGTACAGTCTCGCTATGGGAAGATGCTAAACTACAGGTTGCCTACTATATATTGTATACACTTCTTCGCAGGATTTTTCTTATGTTTATCAAACTATACTAATATAGATGGAGTTCTACTAATTGTTGGGTTTGAATTAGACTCAAAACGAAGTTACAAACTGGCCCTATGCGTTCCCAGCTTCCGAAGATTTTCCAAAATCACATCAACGAGGTTGCGTCAAAGGCAGGCTGCTAGTATGTGATGGGTACGCATATCTTCCCTCTTTTTTAGCCTCTTACAAGTTACAAGTTTAATGATCCTCCTCATTTTGTTCTTTTATTATTTCATTTGTAAGTTCACTAAGTTGTAATGAATTCTGCTGTCTACAAGTATCACAAACTTTTCGGCGAGTGATGCCTACGTTGGACTGGCAATTCCAGGAGGCGTTGGTTCCTGGCAAATTGAGTCCAAGGTTACCAAGTGATTTACTGTATTTTAAGAACTTGTTATGGGCATGGTGAAAATCAACGAACTAAACATAGAAAACTGAAAAGATCATTACGATGTTGCCAGGGGTACCAATTTTGGACTCAAGCAGACACGGATGGAAGTTTCTTAATCAACAATGCAAGACCTGGTGCTTACAATCTATACGCCTGGGCTCCAGGTTTTATTGGAGAGTACAAACTCGATACTCCTATCAACATTTTAGCAGGTCGTATATTTCTTAATCCGGTTACATTCAATGCAATCGTTTTTTTACACTTTTGGTCTATGATGTTTTTGTTTGAACATTTAAAACAGGGAGTGACATAAATGTTGGTGACCTTGTGTACTCGCCTCCAAGAAATGGCCCCACGATCTGGGAAATAGGTATCGCAGACCGTACTGCAGCAGAATTCTATATACCTGATCCGAATCCCAACTATATCAACAAACTTTATCTCGATTTTGACAAGTCAGTCCTGATCAACATCAAACCATCCAAAACTTTTCGTAACTAGTTAGGATTCAGACAAAATCATCTTTCCATCTGATTTATTTGTCTCTGGACATGATCATTTTCAGTTGTTTTCAGGTTTAGGCAGTATGGATTGTGGGAGAGATACACAGAGCTATACCCTAATCAAGATTTGGTGTTCGTGGTTGGCACTAGTGACTATTCAAAAGATTGGTTTTTTGCACAAGTGACAAGGTTCATCTCTTCCAACTTCTGATATATATCTTCTAATTTTCTGCACTTGGCCGGTCTTATAGCAAAATAAGCCTAAATATCAAGAACTTCAACTTCTCAGGAAGAAAGACAACAATACATACGAAGGAACAACTTGGCAAATCAAGTTCTGTCTTCAGGAGCTAAAGGAGGCCGCAATATACAAGCTACATTTAGCACTAGCTACCGCAAACAACGCCGAGTTGGAGGTATTTGCAACACTTACTTTTTCTTTCCTGTGGTACTCTAATTAACAGAAAAGTGTTGTTGAAAAATTATTAAATAGGACGGGAACACAACGTTCTAGGTGAAACAATCCTTTAGGGTAAGATCGTTAGGTTTGCACTCATTCTGCCCTAGTCCTAACTAAATTGAAAGTTATATCTTGAAGGTTCGGGTCAATAATCCAAACGGAACGTTGCCACTATATACGACCGGAATGATTGGGAACGACAACACAATCGCTAGACATGGAATTCATGGCGTTTATAGGCTGTTCAGTGTCGATGTACCAGGCGCGCAGCTTTTGTTAGGAAACAACACCTTTTTTTTAACACTAAAGGCCAACACCAGCCCCTTCCAAGGGCTCATGTATGATTACATTCGATTTGATTGTCCGGACATTTACTAAAGTATTATTTTCAACATTTTCTTCTTTTTATCAAAATTAGTGATTATCGGCTGCTGCAAATAAATAACTCTTTGTTCCGTAATGAAAAATATAACACCAAGTCATATACTCGTTGAACTTGCGGAAAGATCCGATAAATTTACCATTTAGGTCTCTTATACTTGAATAAGTAGTTTTTACTATATCATAAAATACTTGTAGTCATTGTTTAAGTGATTTATGAACCAATAAGTGGTAGCATCACAAGACTTTATAATAACATGTACTCTAGATTCATTTTATATTGAGATCTTATCATTGTGTATTATGTATTCTTCCTACAAGTATTTTATGATATAGTAAATGAGATGCTTACTACTAATATTATTTATGACTTTGAGTATCATTCTTAAATGCAATAATTGTTTTTAGTCAATAATAATAGTATCGCTATTGAAATCATGTCTGCCTAAATGTCGTCCACAAATTTCCTATAGTATCATATCTTACCTAAAAAACTAAATATCTTAGTAACTATAGTAGGATGGCTCCATTCTCTCACTACCTACTGGACTTTTTTTTTTTTGGATCTACTGATATCTCCTCTTGTTTCACCTTATACCATAGAAAAGAAGTATCTTCCAACCATATGCATTTCTCTAACTTGATATGCAACTTATACTCCCTCAATATTTGTAGTATGACCTTTACATACTCTATGGGCCCCTCTTTACTCTTGAAATAAATCAAGATATCATCTATGGTTACTACTACAAATTGACTTCGAAAGAAGTTTGAATACGAGGTCTATCAAATCCTTAAAAATTGTAGGAGCATTAATTACCAAAATGATATCACCAAATCTCATAATGACCATATTGGGTCTTTAAGGTTGTCTTTTTTATATCCTCCATATTGATTTACAATTGATAATAACTTGATCTTAATAAATCTTCAAAAGTAACTTAACCCTTTATAATTGTTCAAACAAATGATCTTAGTATAAGATAATAGTTCTTTACCATCACCTGTTCAACTCTATATAATCAATACAAATCCTCGTGATACCATCCTTTTTCTTTATAAAAAGTATAGGTGCACTCACTCAGTCTAATTTAACCTTTATCTAAAAATTCCTGTAGTTGCTTCTTTAACTCCTTTTCATATGTAGTTTCCATCCAATAGGGAGCCTTAGGAATTTTGACTGGTACCTAAAGCAATCATAAACCTAAGCAATACCTCCTCTAAGGAAATTAAGCCAAAAAATCCTCAGGAAATACATTATAAAATTCTTTTAACATAGGAATATTATACAATCTCACTCCCTCACCTGCATTCAACAAGGCCATTAAAAAATTAATGCTCTATTGTTAAGGATGGAAATGGGCCTGACAACATATAATTGGGCTCGGGGCCTGTCTGAGGTCCAGTAGCCTAAGCTCAAACCAAACAAGCCCTAAACAACCCAGATATTAACTTGACCTAGTTTGACCTGACCTATTTTTTTTAATTAAAGATAAAAATGATGTTTTTTGTAAAATAATGTCGTTTTTTCTTATAGTTATCAGGTTTTGAGTGGGGCCAGGCCTAGGAAATCGGAGCCCAAGAACGACCTAAGACCCGATCAACCCGTGCTTAGCCCATTGATCCCTATCTGACCAAGGCTCAAGCCCAAATGTCATCCCTATCTATTATCATATTCTTTGCTCATCCTGTTTAATCTTTCTAACAAAACTGAACCTTAAATCTTAAGATGTTAAAGTTTACCTTATTTTTGTTGAAATTCTAAAGAGGCATTATGTCCCTTTAACCAAATCGTAGTTATAATGAAATATGTACAAAAAATTATATATAAAATTCTAATAAAAGAAAATAATTCTTTAGCTTTTAAATATTTTCATGAAAAATTAAATAAGCACCTAACATTTTAAAATTTTTAAGTTAACTCTTAGCGTTAACATCTATTTGCTCACAACTTTTTCTTATATGAAACTTAAAAATGGACCTTTGATTTCTCTACTATTTGAATAAGCCCTGTCTTCATCATCCATTAACCACTGAATTGTGCTTATTAAGGCATTTTTGGAATAGATATTAACATGAAGGATCAATTCATAAACTTAAAAATATAAAAGTCTTATTTGAATTTTTGTCTAAAACTTAAAGGTTGGAATCATATATTTATCCATTATTATTTCATAAATTCATAAATAAACAAACTTAGCTAACCTTCACTTGTTTCATTGCTCTATAAGATCCTACGTCTAATCCATATCCCTATCCTAGAGCTCTGATACCTAAAATATGCCATGTCTTAAGCTTAAGTCCACTAACAGTCGTATGATAGTCCACCACCCAATAGTAAAACCTAGATTTTTAGGTTTATAATCGAGCTAAAGGTAAACATATGTTATCACAAACTCAAACAAATAATACAAAGTACCAAAATTCTAATAAATCATTCATAATTAAATCCCAAAGCATTCAACAGTAACTTCGAAACTTACTAAATCATCTATCTGTAACAATAAAATCCTCCTAAGCATAGTACATAACTCAGTCCCTTCTTTTATCCATAAACTCCTTCTTTATCGACTCTTCACTTGAAAACGCATAAAGTATGGTATTACATTTTTAAATAAGAAAAAAAATAAGATAAAATTACATCCACTTATCTATATGAAAAAAACTATAATATTGTATCTATATGGCACTACCAACCTCTCTGAACTACCTGCTAAAGAAAAAAGTCCTAATAATGCATTATATTATAGTAATCATAAGAAATGCAATATATAATGGTGTTGACTAACCACATAATTCCATGGAAACCTAAACAATGCACTCCAAGCAATGGAATGGTACATGTCCCATTCTACCTTCAACTAGTTTACTCAAGCAAACAGACTTATACATGGTACTTGTCCCATTCTACCTCCAACTAATTTACTCAAGCAAACAAACTTATACACATCTAGACTAGCCCCAAATACAAAATGATATATGCTTCATTCTAGCGTAGGCTAATTTGTCCTAGACAATGAAATGGTACACATCCTTTTGTGATGTCGGTCATCATCATCACATCATACACACTTACGTAAGTTCACCATTTTAGGGCCTCAAAAATCATGTAATAGTAAATTTCAATTTTATAACACAATAAATATGCATATGAGATACCTAACACTTGAAATCACAAGATAATCCTATTAATCTCTACATGTTCACAAATCACACAGATTCGCAAGCCAACCCTTAAAATTATTAATTGTTGTGTCTAATTTCTATTGATTTTGTTTTCCTTCATATCTTGATTTTGGTTACAAATTCTTATGTTTTAATCCAAATTTGAAATGAATTGAGTGAAAAATGGCGTGCATATTACATGAATGTTAATCAAATTATCTTATGAATGTTTCATGGAAACAAGAAAAATTATGTATGAAAGAATGAAGGTAGACGTGAATTATGCATGTAACATGAATTAATTAAAAACATGCATGGAATGGAGTTACACCTGTGACTGTGAAGGTCACGGGTGTGACAATGGGAGTCTTACCCTTGACTCCCAAGTCACAAGTGTGATATAATTTTCTATAATTGTTTAAACATTACATGTCATCCGCACGGTTGATGGCGTGAAAACCTAAACCTAGCTTCCCACTACAATTAGAAAACAAAGAATGTTGGAGGCAGACTCACACACTCAAACAAAAAGAAAAAAAATAGAGAGAAGGTGTGGGGGCAGAGAAGCAGAGAGCTTCAACTGAGAAGAAAGACGAGAGAAAGAGCAGAGAAAGGAAGTAGAGGTGAAAGCTAGTGTGAGCATTCGATCGTCTGGGTGAGAACTAAGTGGAGGCAAAAGGCAAGATCTGATGTAGAGAGCTTGAGCTTTCTTTGTTACATTATGGAACTTCTCTGTTGAACTTGTTTTCTTTGTTAAAGTCTGATAGTCCATTTTGTTTTTCACTCTTTTTATTGCTTTAATACTTCTCTGATATTGATAAAGATGAGATTGAAGTATATGAAGATGATGAACCTTGTTTATTTCATGATGAGCTGATTTCTTTTTCTTGAGAACTAATGTAGCTAATTTAGTTAATTATGCATGATGAAGGGCTTGTTTTATTGTCTTATTATTTGCAATAGTTTATGAGATTATTGGATGTGATAGTATGGCCAAACTTTACATCATTTTGGTATTAAATGAAGGATCCAAAGAAGGAGTTTAATATAGAACAAGAAACTATAGACGCTTAAGTTATGAATTAGAAATTTGTTAACTTAAATGGGAATTATTGGTTAGGTTTAACAATTAATTTGGACTATTTTAGTGAGACAATTATCCAATCATTTTTCCTTAGTCATGTATAGGAGATTCAATTATTGAAATTAATTCTCAAGAGTTTTCGCATCGATTAATCAATTTGTTTTTGCTTCCAATCAAATCAGTTCACTTGTTAGTCTAATTGCGTAATTTTCTTTAAAGCCTTTACTCAACAAATCGGGATAGAATGTCTAAGATTGCATTTGTTTTTATTTTTATTCAAGATTAATTTGAGTGGACCAATTTTACCTCCGTGGAAAATGACCCTGGGTAATAAACTACAACTACCTCGTATACTTACGAGTAGGATAGCCTAGGTATTTTTAGAACTTATTTTGGCAAAACAATAATTTAACAAAAAATATGAATATGCCTAATACACTAAATTAGGGTCTTCTCCATTCTACTCAAAAATAAAAAGTAAAGAATGCAATTAACACTCAATAAAGTACTTAATATGCATAAATAACAAAATAATAAAGCTAAAAACTTAATTTGTATAAACTACTAATGAGTTGAGTCATGTTATCTATTTAATTTTCTATACTATAATATATTAATCATAATCTAAGGCAAATGAAACAGTTTTCCACTTCTTAATTTTTCATAAAATCAATGCAACACCTAAGAAAACACAATATCTAGTAACTAATCTACTAGTATCTAAGTAGGAGGCTCAATCTAGATCAGAAAAGGCAGAGAACTTCAGTTATTGTTTGAAGGGAAGAACAAGCCTTGACTTGGAGTCCCTTTTAAGTATCTAAAAACCTCTATGTGTTGCTTTTTAATGAACATTTTTTGGAGCCTCTAAAAATGAAGATAATTGTTTCTCACTGTAAACTATATGCTAAGAAATTAATGTTAAGAAACTTAAATTTGGTTTAATATAAAGATAATTAAGTGACCCAAAAAGTAATATAATTATGTGAGTTGAAGCCCTGTAAAGAAAATAACACCATATTAATGTAGGCCTATTAGGCCTGAGGTTAGAAAGTCCAATAAGATAACTATAAACGATCTGTCTTTTACATCTGCTTAAGGAAATTTTCACATATACCCAAATTCTTTGATTCATCAAGAGTTTTGTGTATTAAGAAAGTTATAGACTAACCTTAATGTGTCATTTCTAATAAATTTCATATTTGTTGAATAAAAATTTTAGTAGTTTTTTTGAAAATTGATGAGTTTATTAAAATTTACACTAGGTTACTCAAATAAAAATAAAAAGTAAAGCAAGTACATTTCTACATTATCTCTATTTAAATAAGGTTATAATTGATCCTAGTGTAATGCCCCAAAAATTTTGGTTTCATGAATAATACTTTTTGGGTCATGAATAATGCATCCCAGATGAATAGTGACACTCAGGACTTAAATTGCACTTTATTTGACATTGGATAGCATTATTCAAGAATAGCTCGATGATCAAATTTGAGGTCAAACGAGTTTATTTTAAGGGTTTGACTAAGAGTTGACCAGTGGTCAAAGTTTGACCTGAGAAAGTGGTAAAAGTCAAACCTAAAAATATTAATGAAAAATAAATGATATTAATTAAGATATTTATGTGGGGTTGATATTTCTAAGGGTATTATTTATTAAGAAGAAGAAAATAATTCATAAGTTTTAATGCTGTTATTTTTGGACTCGTGAACTAAATAGCACCCAAATAATTTTTTACTATGAATTTTAAAAATTATTAAAGAATTTTAATGGGATTAAATCCAACTAATGAATTAAAATTGAAAGTTAATTTTGGATCTTGAAAAATAAAATAAAGGAGTGAAAGTTTGGTATTTCTTGGATCAAGTTTCTTTTTTATTAAAACTATTGGATTTTTAAGGAAATTGTTAAGAGACCAAATTGCATTTTTGCCACCTATATATTCCCTTCTTCTCCCAAATTTGTTAAGAACATCCCTCTGTCTTCCTTCTCCATTTTCTTTCATTTTTCTTCCATTTTCAAGCCAAATTTCTCTATCTTTAACCCCTAAATCAAGAATTTAACACTAAGTCATCAACCTAGGGTTCCTAAAATCATCAACCTAGGGTCCTTAAAATCATCATATCAACAAGAATTTTGGGAAAAATATGAAAAAAAGTAGAGGGGTTTTCTTGATAAATAGTACCTGAATTTAACAAGGTAAGTTAATGGAGTTTTGGTTGTTTTTAGTACATGATTTTAGTGTAGTTGTATGCATTAATGAATAAAATGCTTGAAATTAAAATTTTATGCAATTATATCAAGATAAATAAGAGGAATTGAAGGAGAGAGAGAAAGAATAAGAATAGAGAAATAAGGTATATGTGATAACAATAGAGAATAAAGAAACAAAAAAAAATACATAAAGATTTTTAACAAGATTTGACTAATTGAGTATGCTTACATCCTCAAGAGATAAGATAAGAGTTGTTGATTTTACTACATTGTTCAATATTCACTAAATGAAGATTGTAGATTTTCTATTAGATTAGTTTTACACAATCATAATAATATGCAAAGTCTAACTCATATAATCCAGCATAACTTATCCTTTACCAAACTCAAAATTAACTTAGACATGATTCTAATAAATCCTAAGATCTTTTCAAAGTTTGAAACCTACTCTAGACAAGGTTATCCATCACAAATATAGTTTAGGACATGATCGTGCTCTAGACCATATATCTAATTATCTTTCTAAAATATAGACACAAGCTCTAAAACGTTCATGTCGTAGGTCACATATCTTTTTCCTTCTCTGTGCATATAGACATGATATGTGACATACTTATATCCCACTTCGTGTCCTTTTTTAAAAAAATTTATACCACACCAATACGTTTATGTTCTACCCATGTCTTCGTCATTGTATTTCAAAGAAGAGATGCTCTAACACATTATTATGCATCAGGTTTTATCCAAAAATTTCTAAACACGTGTGTATTCTTTAAAAATTCTTCAAGATTTCACGTATGTATATGAGTCATACATAATAAGAAGTAACCAAATCCAACAAATATAAGCATTCCCATATAGAGTAGCAACTAACCATATAATATTTTTCATTTTTTACTTTCAACAATGAACTTGTAAAATATCTAACATTCCACTGAAAATATATTAAAGAAATTTGGAACTTATTGACAAATGGAAAGGTATACAATAAATAAAACATAAACATATTGATTCTACAAAAACCAAATTACTTACACAGTGGATTAATGCTAATTAATCCAGATTAATAAGTCTAAAGTTACAACTAAACAAACAAACAATAACTTAGTGAAAGTCCCACTAATTGTAAGGTCTGGAAAGGTCCAGAAGTACACATCCTTACCCTTAACTAAGAGAGAGACTGTTTCTAATAGACCTGCATGAGAGAGTATATATATATATATAAGTAAATATATATATATATATAAGTAAATAAAAACACAAACAATGAAGGAGACAAGTAAATAAATCAATCAAACAGGTCATTACAAGAAAATATTTAGGTTAAATAAGAAAATGTTTAGGCTAAATAACCAAATGAGAAGTACTACATGTTAAATTTTAGCTCAATACAAGATATAAAGAAAAATGTTTAAATGACCTATGAGAAAGAAAAGGACCTCTTTATGTAAAAGCCTTTACTCTTATCCTAGTACGCTGATATGTGCTTAATTGTTGATACATTTAATCTGTGACATTTAGTGATTAAGGCTTTAAAATATTTAAGACACTCACTTTAGTTCATATTTGATTTTAGGTATAATTTGAAAGTGAAAGAGCTAAAGTGAGTTGAAAGCACTATAATTGAGTCATTTTCTTGAGATTCACACTCACTTGTCTTCATGGACCAAGAAAAAGAAGGATTAGAGTAAAAGGAGATAAGAAAATGCATAAAATGAAGAGTATATGTTGAAAACATCAAGACTGATTTATCATGGGCGTGACACCACCATGCATGCCCATGACTCACATGCACACCCATGACAACACAAAGCACGCCCGTGAAATGCTGCCAGCTCACCTGAAAACCTAGTTTTTGAGTATAAATACATTATTTTGTGATGACAGAAGCTACGTTTTCGTTTGGAGAAAGAGTTAGCTCTTGATTTTGAGATTTCAGGAGAATGAAGAGGGGAAAATCTCTCATCCTTTCGAGACCCATGGAGAGTTAGACTTTTCGATCTCGATTTAGAGGTAACATTGACGCTGAAGAACCCGGTTAAGCATATTTTTCATTGTGATTGTTATTCTTACTCTCTTTTCATATTGTTTATGTTATCTTGCATTCATGGATTGGGTATTGTGTAAGAATGATATTGATGCTCTATTGGATTGTTTATCATGAGAACCCATTTCTAGAACTTTAACGATAAGTAATAGTCATGTTTGAATTCATTTGTAGCAACTAATGGTAATATATCATTAGGGATAATGTAAGCTAGGTTAAATAATCTGGGCTTGTGAGATTATTACTTAGATTGGTCTATTTTTCTCATTCGTAAGGCAGTTGTTCGATTAAACTTAGAAAGCGTCTCCTACGTTATCCAATAGCTATGGTTAATTAACAAGCTCTTCTTAATTAACTATAACTTGAGAAAAAACTAGGATTAATAGAGCTTGTTATTAATCTATGACTAATAGTTCAAGGAGAGGTATAAGGATAGTAATTCAATGAAATATGTTTAACTGCGTGTATGCCAAGATTAAAACAAAGAACTGGATCCCTAACGGTGATTTACTGTAAATTGTGATGTGATACTGCAAACTGTTATAGATTACTGTAAATGGTTATATTATACTACTAATTG
>JANZLC010000035.1:18199-37990 GCA_026413385.1 Erythroxylum gracilipes
TGTGATTTTAATTAGCTCAAATGGTCTTATGGAAAGTTGTATAGGAATGTTTTAGCTTTGTAATGAGGTATAATATGTTATTTTTGTATGCAAGAATTATGAGTTATGAATTTGTAAAGTTTGGATTTGGTTTAGGTAATATGTTGATTTCACAATGTAAAACAGGGAAGCAACATTCGTGTGAAATTTTGACCTAGTTAGAAATGAAATTTGCTCCTAAATCCTTCATGATAATTGTAGTATGTTGTCTGATCCTTTCATGGATATAAAGTATTGATTTTTTAGACATTTGGGTAGGGAGTTATGATTTTTGGAAAATTGTGTTACTGTTCAGGGTAACTCATATGGGTAGAAACTTTAATTGAAAATTGGACCTATTTAGAGGTTGAATTTGCTTTTAACTTGTTCATGAAAGTTTTATAACATGTTTTGATCTTTCTTTTAACATAAAACTTGGAATTTTTTGCAAAGGAAATGGGAAGTTATGCTCTTTGGAAAAATGTTGTACTGTTTTGGAACATTAAGATTAGGCAGAAACTTTGATTGAAATTTTGACACCCTTAGGGGTGAAATTGGTTCAAGAGTCCTCGAAGGAACTTGTAGGGTTTGTTTTTATCTTTCAAATGAGACCTTATTTGTAATTTTTGGACAATTGTGTAAAGAGTTATGCAAGTTGGAAATTCAGAAGGAAGAACATGGGATTCGCGACCTCGAACTATCTCGCGATCACGAGATGGTGTTTTTGCGCCGCAACTCGCGCCACGACTTGTGATCGCGAGCCAGCTCAGTTTTCAGTGACTCGCGATCACGAGCCGTCAAGATCGCGAGCCGGCTTCGGTATGGTTTTAATTTTTAATTTTTGTTTTTTTCTTCTTTTGCTTATATCTTTTTCATCCGACCTCCGATTGACCTGATTCTCGAGGCATCGGATTCGTGAAATATTTAATTTCTTTTCTATGTAAAATTGGAAATTTTTAGAGATGAAATTGACATGGATTGGTTAGGTCAAAGTGAGGGGACCAGGTAATTAATTTTCTTGTCCATATTTTATCAATATTGGACCCAGAGAAGTCCGAATTGAGTGATTTTGGTGTCTTTAAATTTCTATTATTTAGAATAAATTTTTGTGATGAGAATTTTGGGAATAATGCTGGGAATGTCACGAACATGCATTGTACACATTTTAATTGCTACATGTACATTATTAAATTTTTTGATTGTACATTTAGTAATGTGGGTATATTTGACTGTTATAGAGGCACATTTAGAACGTCAACCCACCGACGTTGCCCAGACTTCCAGGCATTAGCTCGGAAGCTATTGGTGAGTAACCTAGATGGTTCTCTCAATTATTATATGTTTATTGTGGTGAATAATGGTGGGTTTGTGATTGGATATGAATGTGGATTCCGGACAGAAGGTCCGATGTATTGGGAGCTATGACATAGAAGTGTTATCTGTTTATGAATCTGTGAATTACTTGCTTCTGATGTGATAAGTTGTGACACATGAATTGATTGTGATGCAGTTACTGCTTAATTGTGACACATTTACTGTTAAATTGGGACATATGCATTTCATACATGAATGCATGATTAGATAATGACATTTGTGACCGGAGCAGCCACCGAGAGTTAAAAGCTCAACGTATTAGGGCCTCGAGCTCACAGTGATTCAGAGCCATAGGCTCACCGATTAATGCGCCCATATTGGGACAGTTCAGGCACTCGGTCACAACACCGTAATAAAATGGGAAAGTGTCACATTCACATTTCATAGGCATTTGATTGAATAATTTGATTGGGTGAAAGGCAAGAATGCCTTATACTTGTGTGATAACAATTATGTGGTACTTCTGAATGTGCTATTTTGAAATAACTGTGATTTGCTTGAGTGCTGCATGAATTGGGTGAACCATCGATGATGGTTCCTCACTGAGTTCGCAAACTCACCTAAAATTGCAACATATTTTTCAGGATCGAGAGTAGACCCCTAGCTTCAGGGGGACTGTTCGAGCCGTGTAGATCATTTTGGCGAGAGAGGTTATGGCTCACAGGTCGGTCAGCTGGGATTTTTGGATAACTTAGTTAGGGCTGATGTTTTGTTCCTTGTTATATAGCAGTTTGTACTAGGTTTTTTTTGGAAATTATGGACAAATAGTACAGAATGACAGTTGTGTAAATTACTGTTTTGATGAAATGAAATGGAAAAAGGTTTGGTTTCAAAAAGTTGTGATTTTATATTGATGTTTATTATTATGATGCCATGTGGAATATAGTGGTGTTTGTCCGTAGTTCTTCCTTGTCGTAGGATATGTACCGAAATGACCTGCGGGCGTCCCAGTATGTACCCTACGGTAAGGGGGCGCTACATTTGATCTAGGAAACATAGTTTTTGCATTCGTTATAGTTGATGTACACGATTGTGAGTGAATGTTGGTTTTTGCACTTGATGGTATATTGAGTGTTTTTCTTGTTTTACTAACTTTGATGACTTTTACACTACACTATCTAAATACATCTCACCTTACCTGTGCCATATTACAACCTTAAAAGTGTTTTAATTCATGATTATGCATGTGAACCTTAGTGGTGGAGAAATGAAATGATTTACAAAGTTTGAAATGTCATGATCATGAATGGTATTTGGGTGTACCCATGAACTGTTCTTATTTAAACACATTTTCCAAGTCTACCTTTAGATTGCTCAGTTTTTAAATGTGATCAATGTTCATTGATCATGAGTAGAAGCGTTGAATGTTAATTTCTTGCTATGCTTTTTGAAAGTTATTCATCTTTGCTTATAACCATATATTCTTGCGAAATATAGAAAATGAGTAAGTGTTTTTGGGTCTATGATTTTGATTTTGATGTTTTATTCGATGACGGTCAAAAGCTAAGTGTAGGGAAAATTGATATGTGCTTAATTGTTGATACATTTAATCCATTACAATTAGTGATTAAAGCTTTAAAATGCTTAAGATACTCACTTTAGTTCATATTTGATTTTAGATACAATTCAAAAGAGAAAGAGCTAAAATGAGTCGAAAGCATTATATTTGAGTCGTTTTCTTGAGATTCACACTCACTTATCTTCATGGAGCAAGAAAGAGAAGGATTAGAGCAAGAGGAGACAAGAAAATGCATAAAAATGAAGAGTATATGTTGAAAATATCAAGAAAGAAGAGTGCTGGAAATGACTCTCAGCCAATAACTCACATGCACGCCCATGACAATAAAAAGCACGCCGGTGAAATGCTGCCAACTCACCCGAAAACCTAGTTTTGAGTATAAATATATTGTTTTGTGATGGTAGGAGCTAAGTTTTCGTTTGGAAAAAGAGTGAGCTCTTGGTTTTGAGATTTCAAGATAATGAAGAGGGCAAACCTCTCATCCCTTGGAGACTTATGGAGAGTTAGACTTCTCGACGCTAGTTCAGAGGTGACATCGATGCCGAAGAACCATTAAGCATATTTTTCATTATGTTTGTTATTCTTACTCTCTTTTCATATTGTTTACGTTATCTTGCATTTATGGATTGGGTATTGTGTAAGAATGATCTTGATGCTCTATTGGATTGTTTTTCATCAGAACTCATTGCTAGAACTATAAATATGATAGGTAATAATTGCGTTTGAATTCATTTGTAGCAACGAATGGTAATATATAATTAGGGATAACGTAACCTATATTAAATAATTCAAGCTTGTGAGATTATTACTTAGATTGGTCTGTTTTTCTCATTCATGAGGCGGTTGTTCGATTAAACTTAAAGAGTATCTCCTAGGTTATCCGATAGCTAGGTTAATTAACAAGCTCTTTTTAATTAATTATAACCTAAGGAAAAATCTAGATTAACATAGCTTATTGTTAATCTACGACCAATAGTTCAAGGAGAGGTATAAGGATAGCAATTCAATGAAATATGTTTAACTGGGTGCACACTGAGGTCAAACTAAAGGACAGATCCCTAATGAATTCGTCATTTTCAAATGTTTTCATTAGTTTAGTTTTACTTTATTTTGTTATTTAACCAAACCAAGAAAACTTAGACACTGATTATTTTCATTTCAAAAGCTTTACACATACTCTCTGTGGGATTAACTTAGACTCACTACTACTATAGTTATAGGTCTAGTTTATTTTGAATAGTGTTATGACAAGCTACGTCATACATCAAAGTTTTCTATTGAGGATCATGTCCTTAGTAAATTCTAACAGAGTCATATCATTTTTTATCATCTCTCTCTAGTTCTTCTTAAACCTTCGTTTTTTCTTTCTTATAGTCTCTAAGTACAATCTTATAACATCTTCTTCCTAAATCATCATGATGTCTCCCCTTAATATATTCGAACTACCTAAGCCTTGTCTTTCTTAAATTTTTTTATAATATTAGAACTTATCTCTTCTAGCAAAGTTGCTCATCCAACGGAGCATCCTCATCTCCGTCACCATGAACTTATGACTATACACCTGTTTGATGGGTCAATACTCTACTTTATAGAGCATGGTCAACCTAATCGCTAAACAATTGACTTTACTTTTGAACTTGAGTGGTATGTTCTTGTCACATAAAACACCTTACGGTGAGCTATGTCTTCATCAATCTCTCAATTGCTTTGGATGATAGATCTTAGATACTTAAAACATCATTTATGTGGTATAACTTCTGAACCAATCTTTACCTCTAGATTGCAAGCCACCTTATGGTCCGAAAAGTTACACTTTACATACTCAATCTTAGTCCAGCTCAGTTTAAAGTCCTTCGACTCTAATATATCCCTCCAAAATTCTACTTGATATTGACATCTTCTTTTATCTCATCCACAAAAACAATATTATCAACAAATAATATATACCAAGGCACATCCCCTCGAATATCCTTGATGAGCTCATATATCACTATTCCAAATAAAAATGGACTTGATGAAGAGCTTTGGTGTAGTCCAAAGTTGCAATGAAATGAATAAAAGATGACAATGGTCAAACTAATTACAACAACAAAAGATGATAGTAACGTTCAAATGCATATTACTTCAACAATGGTTTAACCTTCATATTCTTTAGTGTTGATCTAGTACATCTGTTTGCTAATTATTCACATTTAAAAAGTAATGTTATAGTTGTTACATTCCATAACTAAATATTGTTAACAAGTGTTTATTTTATTTTTATTAGGGATGATAATGCATAAATTTGAGTTTAAATTCTTATGAAAATTTTTGAGGTTTGACTCAAATCCAAATTGAATATATTCTTTTAGTATAGAATGATTCGAGTTAGGTCAAATCAAAGTAGGTTGGATTGAACATTTACGTTTTTTGCAAAACTAAATTTGATGTTATGGCTTTTAAGTTGAATTTGCAGCCAGTACGATGCAAATTATTAATTCGGCCCAATTGAGAATGTACCAACAACATAACAGGCCTTACAGTACCTCGCTTAACAACAAATTGGACTACTGTCAAAAAGTAACAACGAATGTTGGTCAAATTGTAAATTCAACTCAACCAAATACGTCACTCCTATATATACTACCATCCTCAAAATCTAGGGTATATAAAGCCCAATTGCTCTCCGCCCAAAATCCAACGTTCCACACACCAGAACCACCGCCAACCCTTCTCTTGTATTTCTTTTCCTTTCTTTTCTCTTGCTTTCCTTCCATCCAAACAAAGCTTAAGTTTTTATTTTAATTCATACACGCATATGCATATATTATGGTCTCCATAGATTTGAGCTTTTGTATCTTCTTCTCTTTAATTTTCATTTTCTGTTTCGTTGGCCCTCAGCTTGAATTTAAGTGATTCTGTGATTGCTTTGTGTATATTCGCAGTTCTAAAGTGAATGGCGACGTTTGAGCTTACAGACGTTCGACGATCGGGATGTGCCTGACGGAGACCCTTGACGAGATGGTGTCTGCTGGCATTCTCAGCCCAGAGCTAGCGATCCTGGTTCTTGTACAGTTCGATAAGGTGGAAACGCTTATTCTAACTGCACCCCATATTTCGTGTTTGGTTATATACGTGTTTTAATTTTTTTTTTCTCTGTTATTTTGTAGTCTATGACTGAAGCTCTGGAAACACAAGTGAAGAACAAAGTCTCCATCAGGGTAATGCTATAATGTCTTCTTTTTTGTTTTGTGCATTTTTCTTCTAGGCTGCTGCTTAGATTCTTTGAATTTTAGTGTTAAATAGTGTTAAATGCCATGAAGTCTTCCGTTTAGCTAGCTGGTTTAAATGCAAAACTGACAACTTTTAAATCTAGTTATTTGTCGGCCAGGACTTGCAAGTTGACACCTGAATGAAATATAACAACAACATCCTAGTAGCAATGTTTTTATAATGACGACAACACCTGAATGAAGTATACATAATGAATTTTACATTAGTGGAACTCAATTGTCATGAAGTATTAATTTTTATGGCCTGAGTGCATTTTTGGATGTAATAGTCTTCTTTGTGCCAAATTCATATGGTTGATTAAACCTCTATGTTGTGTTGTTGTATCTAATTGTTTTTGGTAAGTCAAGACAACAATTTGCTTAGTGTCGGATGATATTAAGATCTTTGCGATGTCTTGAGCAGGATTGCATAAAGATGAAAGGACCATTTCTTCCTACTGACACTATTCATTTCTACATCTGTATAATATTTTTTATAACAAGTGTGTCAACCAGGGTACACTAATTACTTCGACGATATAAAATTGTTGATTCTGACACGTCGATGGCAGATTGATCACACATCCCTTTGACAAAGACATGAAATGTATGTGTATAAAATAAATCCTAAAGAAACTGTATAAAATTGTGTTTTATGTGTTTGCTCTTGGATTCTGAACCTGTGGGCAACTTCCAAGTGCCTCGTTAGTTTTTTGCTTACTACTACCTTGAGCACGGTGGTAAACATCTATTGACTGCTTCTGTCATAATAAAATAACAGTGACTGTTTAAGAGTCATATTGAAATGTACGAAAATATACTTTCTATGATTAGTGCAATAAACACAGTCAGTTGCTAACTATACAACTATGCCCTCTCAGCATGTCCACGTATATCAATGTATCTGGAATGAAAGTTGATAAAATACTGTCTTAGAGAATTTAAGGAAGGCCTGACAATGTCCAATTCCTCTTGGTGGTTGATTCGTTGAGGTGTTTCTTAATCTTTTCGTGGAAGGGACACATCACCCCTTCCTTGTTTGATTGCTGCAATGACATGCATTAAATTGAGCTTGCTTAATAATTTTGTTAGTGGTTTGCATACACTTTTGTTTGAAGTGAAGTAAGAGAGTAACTGATTTTGCATTTGTGAGGAAGTGGTTTCTGTTACTTCATATTTAATTTGTGAGAGAGTGATGGATGATGTCAAACATGAAATAGCTTGGATGTCCTCGGGGAGACCAAGAGCGTTATCTCTTTTGCACTAGTGGTGAATTAGAATGTATTGAATTGCTTTGCAGTCACTTAGGTTGTGTTTTTGGGTTGTTGATTGTTAGTAGATTTGTAGGTTTTCCATATTAGTAAACATCCATGGTGTACATTTTGTAAACATTAAGAGTAACAACATTCGGTTTCCTCTTTGACCGCCTTGCACACTTTGTTAAGTTGTTGGATTGAAGACCAATTTATCTATGTTAACTATGTGTGGCGCCAGAAAAAGCCTGGCTCCTTAAGATGAAGTTCCTTCTTTCTGATTCTTCTGGATTTCATATCATATAATTGTATGGCAAAGCATGGAAAAGAAAAGGCTGACATATTTGATACTGTGTATCCTTCAGGGACATCTACACACATACAGATTCTGCGACAATGTTTGGACCTTCATATTACAGGATGCTTTGTTTAAAAATGAAGATACCTAGGAGAATGTTGGTCGTGTTAAAATAGTGGCGTGCGATTCAAAGCTGCTGACGCAGTGAGTTACCGAGCTTCTATATATCTAGTCGTTTGCTGTGTTGAGGTGGATGGCGGCAGGAAAATTAAGTTAAATTTCTTATGGAAGATTGATTATTAGTTGTGTTGTATAGCCATCAACAATTTTATAATGTTATTTAATGCTATATTTGAGGATTATGTATCACATCGGAAGATAAACCTCGTTATCCTTTTTGTACTCATCCAGAATGGATGAAACAATTCGAAGATGGGCAGTGTAGTAGCATGTTTGCCTTCTTAGATGATGATTGTTGTACTTCACTAGATGCGAATTTGTAAATGTTGTCAGCAAGAACTTTGATTACCCTTCAAAGATTTCCCAACGGATTGCAACTCTCTCTGTGTGACTCAGCCAAAGGCATGCGTGACAAATGACATCAATTGAGTGTAATTTGACAACAATAACGATCATCTACTGTCAAAGATTGATCTATGGGATTAAAAAAAAGTGTACAGATGATATTAGCAATTGCAATTTTGTGGGCTTTAGAATTTGAGGGATCTTGATCTTGTAGGAATGTTAAGAAAAACGCGTAGAACTAAATGGGACCACAGCTGACTTATGAGCAGAGTATCAGATATTAGCTCTGTTCTAGTCTTTGTTTTTCTTTGCGTTTGGAGCTCGCTGATGAAGTACTAACCTAAGCAAGCAGTCATCAATATATGGGCCCCAGTCACAGTAGAAACTGATTCCTTTTATTTCTTAGGGTTTGGAGCCTTTTGCATGAACAAAACCATAATTATTTTTCCTTCACCGTCCCAGTGCAATAATTGTACTCTTTTCCTCTTTTTATCCTACGTATACTTCCCAGTACTCAATTAATAAATCAGGTGTTGGTTTTACTTTGGTAAATTTTAATCTAATGTCTATTACAACATTTTTCTCTTCCTTTATGCTTTGAACTGCAAAAGACAACCATCGTTTCACATTTTTCTTGTTTTTCTAGGGAGATTCCGTAGATTATTGGCAAAACCATGGGTGACATTGAAATTTGGATGACCGCTCACTCTTTCTTTCACAATATAAAGAAAGGAACGATGAAAAGGTTACATGTCTCATGTGAATTTTAAAATTTTAAGTGAACAGACACCTTTTAATTTCTCCCTGTTTTGTTTTTGTCGATGGTGGGACATTTTATTGAGAGAATTGATAAACAAACAAAAGAAAGTCGTCTTCATCGGTTCATCAGTCAGCCACAGCGCCTGAGAGAATATTTGATTGCCCTTGTGCCCCATTGGCCATGGCTTTCCTTAGTTACTTCCCCACACACAACTCCTGAACCCCTCGTTCGCTGATTTGCGCCATTTGGCTCTATCTCTTATACTGTTACCCATTTTTATTTTGTTTCTCTAATCTTGTGTTAGTCAAGCCATATATATAAGTTTCTCAATGTCTTTATTCTTTTAGTTGAGAGCATTTGAGATACATTTGTGGCAATCCAAACGGGCTAAAATGAATCAAATGGTTAACAGGGACGAAGCTAGACTCAACTCTAAAGGGGACCGGGGCTACTTATATTTGTAATTTTAAAATTTTTAATTATATAAGTAATTTTAAAAAAAAATGAAAGGGAGGGCCACTTATATTTATAATTTTAAAAATTTTAATTATATAAGTAATTTTTTAAAAAATATATATTTGAAAGGGGGGCCATGGCCCCCCTCCCCTATAACATGGCTCCATCCCTGATGGTTAATATCCGAAGAAACATTTGGTTAGTTTCGTAATAAGTTGAGCAAATTTTAGTGTCTGTTCGGAAAAGTTTATACTAGTAAAGCTTTTATCAGTAAAACTTTTCTTAAAAGAGCTTTTCTAAGAAGTCAATTGACTGTTTAACTGTCATTTAAAAAAAATAAGTTTGTAGGTAATGTGAGAATTATGTATAAAGTATAAGAATAAAAGAGACTAAAAATAGACTTATTAATTGATTTGAAAATTTTATTGAAAAAGTACTTTTTTGATAATCTCTAAATTTGAGTTTCTTAAAAAATTATATTTTAGCTGCCAAAAAAACTATATCAACTAAAAAAAATACCTTTTATTTTACAACCAAACACTCATTTAAATAAAAAGCTTTTGCGGTAAAAAAAAAAGTTTTTATTTATCCTCCAAAAACTCAACCAAACAGGCATAATGTCCGAGGGAGGATCATACAGGCATAATAAAACATTGCCGGATTTAATTACTGACATTTTATATTGTATTGTTCTTAATATCCAAATGAACTTAGTAATAAAGGTTTGATTGAATATTGAAAAGATTGCAACATCGTGGATGAGATTGTGGCTTTCAAAGATCGATTAGGATCTTAGAGAGAGGAAACTTCCTCTTTAAGTAAGTGTGGGACATGAAGAATTCACGCTTATCAAAAATTAATTACTTACTCTGAGAAGAGGAGACAATTTACTGCCCAGCACCTCTTCTGTTAGTGTGTTTCTCGCATTCCTAGCTATTTACATCTCAAGAAATTGAAACGGACCACCGTGTACTAGTCGGGTTTTCGTTTTCCCTTTTGAAATAGTTTAGGTGGACGGACCTCACTTGTGATTTTATTGCCTGAGAATAAGAGCAGTTGTTGATGGAGAATTTATTATATAGAAGAAAAAAAATCCAGACAAAGTCATATATCATAGTTGGTCAAACAAACACAAGTTCTCATCTTCTTTCGAACGTTGTTACTCACGTCATGATTGTACTACGTTTGAGGAAGGACCACCTTTTGGTCGTCTAAAGACTGAAAAAGGAGCAAATGTGTACTAGTTTTAGTGAGCAGGCACGTTTACGTTTCCACATCAACCTTTTGGGATTTTTTTTGGGTTTGGATTTCACATCGATTGCCATTGTAATTGTAAATGAACTGAAACATTTAGCACTTATACTCTTCTGTATCACTTGGAGTAGAAGGCAAGAGAGTAGCAACTGGCATGACTAGGGTCATGGTGGCGGCGGGTGGGGGAGACTATGTTGCCTCAGACAAAACGATGTGTTTCGATATGGGCCATGCGGCTTTACGCAAGATTTCCAATCAAAATCGTTTGGTGGGAGCTTTTGTTATTAGTCAACCATCAACTAGATTAAATTAAACATTTTCTTATTTACAAAATAAATAATTTTGTTCTTGAAAAAAGACAAGTCGGTTTACCACAGTAGAGTGATGTCTACCAAAAGGTTAGAATACAGCCTCAAATTTCAGAACTTCAAAATATCTTCCTTCTTCCCCAGAAATTACTAAATTTAATATGACTTGATTAGTGTACAAACTCTTAATAAAACTTGGTGAAATTCGGCTTGTAAGTTATGCATAGCCATGGGCTATCGAAAGAATTCCAGATAGGTGGTGTAATAAATTCATTTGCATATGAACAAAAATAATGCTTTCTTTTACACAAAAATTAACTAATCTATTTAAAACAAAAATAAAAACAATTAAAAGAACAATTTATTCATTTGATAATACATCAATATAAAAGCAAACTCTTGTCATTAAATAGGCAATATCCATATATATAGTAAAACCAGTTTACATATTAATGTATGTCTTAATTACGTACGTACTATTAAATGTAACGACCAAAAATTGCATTTTTATATGCTATTTAGTTCATAAGAACATGTAAAATTCAACATTTAACATATTTAAAATATAAAAGCAAAAAATCACTAGCTAAAATATTAACTTATTTTATTTTTCTCCATTTCATATAGAATATAAGTGAAATTAATCAAAATACTAGACAAAACCAATATGTATGACAATATGAGTACTTCAAAATCCTTCACCAAGTATTTCCTTATCTACTCCTAATCATCACCTTCCTATGCAAAAAAAGAAACAAGAAGTAGATTAAAATAATAGAACTATTATGCTTATAAATAGGTCGATATATCTAAAGAATGAAATACTAACTACTTTATTGTGACCTCAATTTAATCAAGACAAATAATATAATCCATAAACTAACAACGCAATGATTCAATTCTTTTTATGAACAAACTCAGAAAGCATGAATATAAGAAATTAATCTCAACAAAAAAGATAACAAGATGATGTACAACAATAATGAATTAAGGAAATTTGTCACCTAATATTCTTCATTTTGATATGTATGGTTTGGAGGAATAGAAAATTCCTTTTTTAATTAACTAGATGAAATCAATTTACAAAGCATGTCTATATTAATAGTGTTAACTTGCCTAAGTTGAGATTAAATGAAGAATAGCATTTGTTTTATCATTTCTTTTCTATCAGCTTTATCTTGTTTTTGTTGCCTTTTCTTTTTCAAGCGTTCAACTTTCTCTTATTAAAATTCCTTTCTCATTCTCTCCTTTTCAACTTTTACTTTTTGATTTACCTCTTCTTCTAATGCATTCTTGATGGACTACAAATACTTTTGGAACTTTATACAAGGCTTCACTCGCCATATTATTTTCTTTCATGTTAGATGCTTTCACAACCTTTCCAAAAAGTTTATTACGTCCAGGCTTTATCACTCCCATATCAACCACAACTTCATCAAGCTTTTGACTATCATTTTCCTTTTGCACTTCTTCAATGAGAGCCAACAAAAGAAAATTTTATAATTACACTAATGAATGTAAGCACCATATATGAATATAAAAAACCTACTATAATTTCAATTATACTATAAATAACTCATTTTGACAATAAGAACAAATTAATAATATAAAAACAAATGAAATGGAATCGGAAACACATTTAATAAGCAATAAATCTAAGCATCTCAACAAAAGTAGTAAGAATGTAGAAAATTATTACAAGACAAACATTACTCATAACTTTCTCCCTTATAGCTTCAATAGATTGCTGAACACTTTTTTAGGCTTTCTTTTATAAGTTGCAAGAAACTTTTTAGCTTTAAAGAGTGGAGTTTTATCCTCTCTTTCATTTTGTTATCAATAGAAACAATTGTTAATTATAATTTAGAAAATTTAAGTAATTTCTTGATAGATTATGGGCTTGTTTGATAAACAGCTTATCGGGTGTTTTTTAGCTGATTTACATAAATTAGCTGGTTGACTATATTAAAAAGCTATTGAAGTTATTTGGTAATTTGACTGATTAACTAGCTGATTTAAAATAATAAGCTGAAAATAGAAAAGCTGGTATATTGGAGCGTTTTGCTCCAACGACCAACATTTAAGAATGAAAATAAAATGGTGTCCTTTGAATTTAATGGGTGTTGTACGTATGTAAGATCTTTGCATAAATCACCAACAACCAATGTTTTATTCCCCTTCAAAAGCTTTTTTTTCTATTAAAGAAAGCTGGAACAACAACATTTTTCCAATAGAAAAATTATTAGTAAAAAAGTAAAATTCATATATTTAAAATAACACAATATTTATTTATTTATTTATATACATAAGAATAAGTGGATAATAATATGAAATAAAGGTAAGATATCTACAATTTCACTAACTTTGGACACTAAATTTAAAAAGATAAATTATAAATTTATAACAAATTTGAATCAACTTTAAAAGCATGTTTTTTGAATAAATATAAACTAAATTTAGAATAAGTTAACAGTAAGTTTATTTAAATTAGATTGATTTTTTAAATAACAAACTAATTTTACAAGATTCATAACATATATTAACCGGTAAGGAATAGTATTTTCTTCACTATAATATTTTGTACATGTAAAATTTAAATAATAGTATATTAAATTTTAAGTATATCTTGATATTTTTACTTCTTAAACATCTACATATGCAGATATATTAACCATGGTTATTTTATATCCCTTTTCCCTACCAATTATAATGAAATAAGATATTTTTGAAGTAATGCCCTCATAACTCATTTTATACATAAACAACTAATACTGGTTAGCTAATTTTACCAAACATCTTTAATAGACAGCTGATGTTATCAACTGGTCAAATCAGTTGATATAATCTGTTGTCAGCTAACCGCTGATAGAATCAGCTAACAGCTAATGCAATATGTTGATTAACAAACATGATCTATAATGTAAGGTTTTGATCATGCATCTTATACATAATATATATCAAATATACGCAGCAAAAAATAAAGTGGAACCTTAAAAACCAAATCTTCTCATGTATATAGATATATAAAATAAAAACATGAAATGTAAGATATTTACATACCTTTCTGACGATCTCCTTCATTCTTTAATCTTCTCCGAGTTGGGTTGTCGTAAACCACAAAGATCAACGTAGACCGTCTATAATGAAAGTCCACACAAA
This sequence comes from Erythroxylum gracilipes, assembly GCA_026413385.1. Classification (NCBI taxonomy): domain Eukaryota; kingdom Viridiplantae; phylum Streptophyta; class Magnoliopsida; order Malpighiales; family Erythroxylaceae; genus Erythroxylum; species Erythroxylum gracilipes. The sequence goes on from JANZLC010000035.1 coordinate 32,375, forward strand.
GATAAACCTGACTAGGAGATGGCTAGAATTCTTTCTTTACGCTAGCAAAGACAAGAACTCTTGTGAGAGTTAAAGAGAAAATAGTATGTGTGTAAGAAAAAACCTTTTTTTCATTTATGTCTTACACAAGATATACGAAAATTATCTCTATTTTCTGCACCATTTGGCCTTCCATAACCCCCATCACTGAAGGAGAGTTATGGGAATTTAATGGTCATTAAAAACATTCATTAATGGAAGTTATGAGAAGTTAATGACCATGAATAGCATGCATTAATGGAAGTTTTGGGAAGTTAATGACCAAATTGACAGCCAACAACACTTGTTTCTAATCCATTCCATGTAATGTTTTCTACCACGATCACATCGCGATCTAATCTTGAAACACTCTTTCATATCTTGAATCACCATTCAAGACCATTTTACTCATCCTTCGGATCTCTTATGTATGTGACCTATTAAGTTTTCGGTTATATTGGCTACTTAAAATAGCACTTAATTTAAGTCAAGAGTAGTATCTAGTAATACGTCATGACCCCCAATTAATCAAAAAGTCATTAGTTTGACTACGAAGCCTTTCATACGTAATGTTGCCATGCAATTCGTTCTTTCACCATCTATACCTCACTTGGTTCAGAGTATAGTCAAAGTGTCAACTTCCATTAGGCTTACTACATTACATCTAGTCTAAGTGATATTAGATCTTGTCCTGATGATCTCATTACTCTATGTATCATTGAAGACTTTCTTCATGACACATATATGCTCTAGCCAGAGACTCTTTAGTAATGACCCCGACAAGAGGTCGTGAGTATCATCTCTTTCTATCAGGAGTGGTGAATCCTTTATTGGCTACTCAGTTACCTTTGAATACCTCAAGCTGTATCCAATCACCACCCTATAAGTAACCTCTGAAAGGCACCGATGAATAGAGTCAAAACACATGACCAATATTCGAGATATCCTTGAGCACCTCAAGTCAAAGGATACTTGCATCATTGCTATGATGAGACTATCATTAAAACTGGAATAAAATATTCATATGATTGTCTCATAGTAGGTCAATCCAATGTACTTACTACCCTTAGTAAACATCCATATGTTAACTCTAAACAACTAATGTCTACAGCTTATGAGATCTACTGCTTGATCCAATCAAGGAGTATAACATGTGCTAGTCTATCTAGATTAATGATATCCCATCTCATTAATCCTATAATTAGGGAAAGTTTAGATACTAACATAATTACACATGATAGGAATCTCATTATAATGATCTCATCATGACTTCCTCCATGCTATTTTTTGTATCAAATACTTCATTAAATCAATTTAAGATCAACATCAAATCCATAAACGTATGAACATCGAAATAATGAAAAAAGCCTTTATTAATTATAAAATGATTTGTACAATAAGTGCTAAAGGTAATTGCTTTTAGGGCACTTCTCTAACATATAACTCATTGAAGAACTTACCAACTTAGCATAAATACTTATAAACCTCTTAAGACCAGCTATGTGCATTTTGATTTGTTATTTTATTTTTGAATATTTGTTTCAATAATTTACTATACATTAAAGCATTATATTAATTAGTTATCATGTAACTAATTCGTAAAAAATATTAATAATTATCATACATTCACATCTGGGTGTTTTTAATAAGAAATAAGCTCCTCAAAGACTTATTTATTTAAGTAGTTGGGATGATTGTCCATTCTTTTGCATCTGTTGTCTAGTATTTGAAATGTTATCGCTTCACTCTAGACTTGTAACTTCTCCATGCATCTCTAGCAGCTTTCAAAGTCCATTCTTTACCTTCTAATGGCAGAATATATCTCATAAGCAATGTAATAAATGTTCATTTAAATTTTATAAATCAAAATTGAAAGGAGCATTAGGATAATGGTTTATATTCTCAAATAGGTTATTTGGGAATCTTATGCCAATTAACATGGTTTAGAGGTGAAAGATTTTATTTACTAGCCACAGTACCCAAGAAAAGTGTGAATTTAGTCAACATCTTCTCATCAAGACCAACTGCTTGATTAAGAGCATTGAAAAAATTAGTTTGCATTGTTCCATGAATCTTACTTGAACCTCCTTGAGCAAAGTTAGACCTCTCTCTTTCTTCTTCACAAATTCTATATTCAAAATAGTTACTAATGTTAGTATACATAAGAGAAACCATTTAAATAATAGTATAATATATGATTACCGTTACATTGAGCAGTAGCAATTTCTAACATATACATGCTTATATCATATCCATTTTCTTCTATTGTACCTTCATGTAGTTCAGGTTATTGTTTTATAATTTTAGTCATTAGTTCTTGCCACCTTAGAAAAGTGGACTCTTTTTGAACAATCGTTTCACCTTCTATCACATTTTCATGTATGTCATCTCCTCCACTTACTTATTCGACTTGTGGTTATTACTCAACAAGTTTCTTTTGTATTTTTCACCTTTAAAAGTCAACAACACTACTTGAAGGACATAAAGATTGTGATCTGCCATTCTTCTTAGAGGATTGGTTCTTCCCTTTCTATTAAAATTTATGTCAATTAAAACCAATGGAATGAAAAAATAAATTACAAGTTTTTTTAATCGGTATTAATATCAAAAAAATTCATTATCATTATAAAAAGGACTAAAAATAACTATTACTATGGCAACTATATGCAAACCAAATTTAACAGTAAAATAATCACATATATTACCAAAACAAATGAAAAAACATGTACTTTTTTTTAATGAATTGTCATTGTTCTTTACTATCCTCTAAATGTTCTTCCTCTCTATGTCACAAGTCAGATGAATCTTTTAGCTCCTAAGCACAAGTCTTCTTTTATTGCTTTCTCAAAAAGTTAGCCATAGACTATGGTGCAACAAATTGGTCGCACATGTTTTCTTATTCCCTTTTTTCATTGTGATTACCTATAACAATAAAGAATATTGTTGCTAACAACCATATATAAATAATAAGATTAGTAAAGCATATTTAAACATATAATAACAAAAATTATCTATTTAATATAGAAAGAAAAATAACTAAGGACTTTCTGTAACAAATTATTAATCAATGTCCATTAAATCCCATTCAATGTCATCAAAGTTTTGAATCATCTTCATCATCATTTTCTGTTTCTACATTTAAGATATTTGGAGTTATGTCAACCGTGTCTACAAGTAAATCTTCTCCAGACCAATTAGGGTCCACATCACCATCATTTCTAAAGAAATCATTAACATAGCCATTTGGTTTTTCCCAATATATTTATTCAACATTTTCATTATCATCCAAAGGTACATCAAACATCTACTTGGTTACCTTCTTCTCCACATAATGACAGCCTTCTTCAAAACAATTGGCTACATAAAATACTTGATGAACTTGGCTTTCGAAGCCAAAAGGATCTTCCATATAACATAACTTTTAAAAGTTTACTCGAGTAAGCCCATAATTGTCTTTCTCCTTTTGATACCAATAACATTTGAACAATACTATACTAAACTATCCCCAGTAATCCACTTCAATAATTTCCTTTATTGCTCCATAGTAATTCACATTTCCAAGTGTTATATTTTGGTCTCTAGAACTTGCAAAACTCGGAGTAAATGTTGTCGAAGAAACTCCACTATTTTGACTCTTGCACCTTACATATTTTTTAGTCATAAACTTGTATCCATTAATAACATAACATGAATGTTTCTTTGCCACATTGTTAGGGCCTTTAGACAACCAATGGATATGACTTAGGGTATCATAACAAGATATCATCTTATCTTGAAACCATTGAGGAAACTCATTGCAATGATCTTGTGCCCTTGCCCATCAACTTCCTTTACTGCTTGTCTCTTTCAATTCGTGGTTCCACTACAAGAGTTAAAACGTTTAGTGACTAATCATTGTTTCGTTACAAATATGAAGTTTTTTATGACAAAATAATTGATTGACACTATTGCTTGAATTATCTGTAATGATTAATTTTTTTGTCACCAATACAATGGTAATTGTGACAATTTAGTATCTTTCACAATTAAGTTATTAATAATAGTGTCAAACTTTTTTTATCATTAAGTTTTTTCGCTAAGAGCCTATGCAATTTGGCGCCAAAATAATTTTGACGATAATTAATTGTAATTGTGACAAAACATATATCAGTAACTAATATTTTTTATTTGTTGTTACAAAACATAGTTTGGTCAATAATATATTTTTCTTTTTGTGACGAAATGGTTTATCGTCATACAATATTTTACTTCTTGTGACAAAAAATGTTGTCAATAAATATTCAATTAATTAGTGTCTACTTTAAATTGTCACAATAACTGAACTATAACTATGATCACTACTATTCATAATTTAGTGACATTTTTTTTGTAACTAAATATTGTTGTCATCACAAATACGAGTTTTTTTAATGACAAGACAATTGTTTGGATTATCTATGATGATTTATTTTTCGTCGCTAATACAATGTAATTGTGGCAAGTTAGAATTTTTCACAATTAAGTTGTCACTATTAATATATTAATTGTGTCAAACTTTCTTTTATCACTAAGTTTTGTCACTAAAAGCCTATAAAATTTGGCGCCAAAATAATTTTGGCGGGAATTAATTGTAATTGTGACAAAACATATGTTAATAACTAATATTTTTTATTTGTTGTTACAAAACATAGTTTGGTCAATAATATTTTTTTCTTTTTGTGACGAAACGGTTTATCGTCACACAATATTTTACTTGTTGTGACAAAAATATTTTGTCAATAAATATTCAATTAATTAGTGTCTACTTCAAATTGTCACAATAACTGAACTATAACTATGGTCACTACTATTCGTAATTTAGTGACAATTTTGTTGTGACTAACTATTTTTTTCATCACAAATACAAGATTTTTTAGTGACAAGATAATTGATTGATGCTATTGTTTAGATTATCTGTGATGATTTAGTTTTTTGTCACTAATACAATGGTAATTGTGGCAATTTAGTATCTTTCACAATTAAGTTATTACTATTAATATATTAATAGTGTCAAACCTTCTTTTATCACTAAGTTTTGTCACTAAAAACCTATGAAATTTGACCCCAAAATAATTTTGGTGAGAATTAATTATAATTGTGACAAAACATATATTGGTAACTAATATTTTCTATTTGTTGTTACAAACTTAGTTTTTGATGATGTTTGAATTGGTTATGATAAATGGAGTAAAAATGAAAGTGCAGAAAATTGGAGTTAACTGGAAAACATGCAAAAAATTGTGTATACTCTGTTTTGTTTTTGTGAAATATATACGTAAATGATTTGGTTTTCACTGTTGATGTATGTAAATCTCTTGGGTGTTTTGAGATGAACTGAAATGAGTATAGTGTTAAGGAAAATGAATTGGGTGAAGTCATGATATAGAGATGATTTAAATGATAAGTGTTAATAAAAATGGGAAGATGCATGATCGCAGCTTGTCGTTCGATCCTAAAATCGATCCTTGGAAATTGGTCAAAAATAATTTATACCAAGGATTGTAGTACAGGATGCAACCTCGGGTCGTCTCTCTTAATCGGAACCTAATGAAATGGACCTAAGCTAGCTTATATGTCATA
>JANZLC010000035.1:46792-67521 GCA_026413385.1 Erythroxylum gracilipes
GGCAAAGAGTGTGACATTGCATGCCCTTGTGCACGTTGTATGAATTGTTATAAGAGATCTCAGACAAATGTGTTTGAGCATTTAATGCAATTCGGCATGGACAGTTCATACACCCGCTGGGTTTTACATGGTGAAGTGCCATCATATAGATTTATGCCTAGGGAAGAAAGGCTTGACACTGCAAATGTTGATATAGATGGGACGGGCATTGATATTAATGAAGGTGATAGCGATGAGGAGGATGATGGGATGTAAGGTTTGCTTGATGATGTGGGTACTTTCGTAAATGACCATCCAATTAATCAAGGCGGAAGGAGTCGTCCTATAGGCATTGAACAATCTACTATAGGTGGTTTTCATGAATTGTTGAGTAAAGCTGCTGAAGAGTTGTACCCGGCATTGTTGACCATACAAAAACTGCATTTAAAGAATATTTGTTGTCACTGTTGTGCTGATCATGTTTTCCAAGAATATATATAGATTTGTGTCTTTGCTTGTCATATGTACAATTTGTGTACATAATATACTTTTAGACATCTATTTCCGTATCTGACTTTATACTGTTACATGCAGCCTCCCAAAATTAAAGCATTCATTGACAAGGTGATCCAGAGTCCACTACAAGATATTGCTATTCCTCTCTCTGGCTTTCGTTGGGAGTACAGTAAGGTGAGAGCATACTTGTCTGTGCTTATTCAAAATTTTGCTGTTCTCCTTCTTTAATTGCTGTCACTTGTTTGCTTTAATTTCAGGGGAACTTTCATCATTGGAGGCCGTTGTTTTTGCATTTTGATACATATTTCAAGACATACTTGTCCGGCAGGAATGACCTTCTCTTGTCAGATAATATAGCTGAAGATGAAAATGCATTCCCAAAACATGAAGTTCTCCAAATTTTGCGAGTTATGCAAATCATTCTAGAGAATTGTCTTAACAAGAGCTCATTTGACGGGTTGGAGGTATATTGTTTGACAGTACCCCAAAAGTTTTCCCATAATGGATGCTTAATTTGATATGTCTATCACGGTATATTTACTCCATGTTTCTTGTCTTCAGCATTTCAAGCTCTTACTGGCATCAACAGATCCTGAGGTTCTTATTGCTACTTTGGAGACTCTTTCAGCTCTTGTTAAAATCAACCCCTCGAAGCTGCATGGAAGCGGGAAGTTGATCGGATGTGGTTCTGTGAATAGCTGCCTTCTATCTCTAGCCCAGGGCTGGGGAAGCAAAGAGGAGGGTTTGGGATTGTATTCTTGTGTGATAGCTAATGAGAGAACACAGGATGAAGGGCTATGTTTGTTCCCATCTGATGTAGATAGTAGTAATGAAAAGTCTCAATACAGAATTGGTTCATCACTTTATTTTGAATTGCATAGTGTGAACGACCAAAGTGCTCAAGTTATACATATACCAGACCTCCATTTACTGAAGGAAGATGATCTATCACTGATGAAACAGTGCATTCAGCAGTACAATGTGCCTCCTGACATTCGATTTTCACTGCTTACCAGAATAAGATATGCTCGAGCTTTTCGTTCTCCAAGAGTTTGTAGACTGTACAGCAGAATTTGTCTACTTGCTTTCATTGTGCTTGTTCAATCTAGTGATGCTAGTGAAGAACTGACATCCTTCTTTGCCAATGAGCCCGAGTATACAAATGAATTGATCAGAATTGTGCGTTCAGAAGAAAGTGTTCCTGGGACCATCAGAACACTTGCGATGCTAGCATTAGGAGCTCAGTTAGCTGCATATTCAGCATCTCATGAGCGTGCACGGATACTGAGTGGATCCAGTATCAGTTTTGCTGTTGGGAACCGTATGATTCTTCTTAATGTTCTTCAAAGAGCTGTTTTATCATTGAAGAACTCTGGCGATCCGTCTTCCCTTTCCTTTGTCGAGGCACTTCTTCAGTTCTATTTACTTCATATTGTTTCTTCCTCTGCTTCAGGGAGCAATGTTAGGGGCTCAGGAATGGTGCCAACATTCTTACCACTTTTGGAGGATTCAGATCCTAATCACATGCACCTTGTCTATTTGGCTGTAAAGGCCTTGCAAAAGCTCATGGATTGCAGTGGTTCAGCTGTTTCTCTGTTGAGGGAACTGGGCGGAGTTGAGCTTTTGGGCCAGAGGCTACAGATAGAAGTACATAGAATTATTGGTTTGGCTGGAGAAAACTGTAATTCAATGGTAGTTGGTGAGTGCTCAAGATACAATGAGGATCATATCTACTCCCAGAAGAGACTTATCAAAGTTTTATTGAAGGCACTTGGTTCTGCTACATATGCTCCTGCAAACAATACAAGATCCCTAAATTCCCATGACAATTCTTTGCCTTCTACTCTGGCACTTATATATGAAAATGCACCTAAATTTGGTGGCGACATCTATTATTCAGCTGTGACTGTTATGAGTGAAATTATCCACAAGGACCCTACTTGTTTTCCCGTTCTGCATGAAGTGGGTCTTCCTGATGCATTTTTATCATCAGTGGTGGCTGGAGTACTTCCTTCTTCCAAGGCACTCACATGTGTTCCAAATGGTCTTGGTGCCATATGTCTTAATTCCAAAGGTTTGGAAGCTGTTAAAGAAACTTCAGCTTTAAGGTTTCTAGTTGACATCTTCACCAGCAAGAAATATGTATTAGCAATGAATGATGCCATTGTTCCTTTGTCAAATGCGGTGGAGGAGCTCTTACGCCATGTTTCTTCACTTAGAAACACTGGTGTTGACTTGATGATTGAAATTATTGATAAGATATCTTCCTTTGGGGAAAACAACTTTGTGGGGCCATTAGGTAAGGTTAGTGGGAGTAGTGCCATGGAAACAGATTCAGGTGACAAGGAAAATGAAGGGCATTGCTCTTTAGTTGGTGGTGTGGACTTGGGACAAGAAGGTTTCAGTAACGAGCAGTTTGTTCAGCTATGTATCTTTCATCTGATGGTTCTGCTTCATAGAACGATGGAAAATTCTGAAACTTGTCGGTTGTTTGTGGAAAAATCAGGAATTGAGGCTTTACTAAAGCTTCTATTGCAGCCTAGGATTGTCCAGTCATCTGAGGGGATGTCTATTGCCTTACACAGCACAATGGTTTTCAAGGGATTTACTCAACATCATTCTGGGCCTCTAGCACGTGCGTTCTGTCTATCTCTTGGGGAACATATAAAGAAAGCTTTGGCTGGTTTTGACAAGGCTTCGGGATCCTTCTTGTTGGATCCAAGAGCAGTGCCAGATGATGAAGTTTTTTCATCTCTGTTCCTTCTTGAGTTTCTATTATTTCTTGCTGCTTCGAAGGACAATCGTTGGGTGACTGCTTTGCTGACAGAATTTGGAAATGGTAGCAAACATGTTCTGGAGGACATTGGATGTTTGCATCGAGAAGTTCTTTGGCAGATTGCTTTAATTTTAGATGCCAAGGTTGGAAAGGATGAGGATGGTACTGGTTCTGCTACTGAATCACAACAGTTGGAACCAAGTATAAATGAGAGTGAGGAGCAACCGTTTGATTCATTCAGACAGTTTCTTGATCCATTTTTGAGGAGGAGGAGTTCAGAATGGAGTATTGAGTCCCAGTTTCTGGATCTTATGAGCCTGTATCGTGATCTTGGACGTGCTACTGGATTGCAACAAGGATTGAGTGCTGATGTTCTTTCCAATAGATTGGGATCTATCCATCAATCTCATGATTCTGAGTCATCGAACACTGCCGAGGCTGTTAATAAAAAGGAATTTGACAAGCAAAGATCTTATTACAGATCATGTTGTGATGTGGTGAGATCACTTTCTTTCCATATTATGCATTTGTTTCAAGAGTTGGGGAAGGCAATGTTACTTCCTTCACGTCGACGGGAGGATATTCTGAATGTTTCTCCTTCTACTAAAGTAGTGGCAAGTACTATTGCTTCCATTGCTCTGGATCACATGAATTTTGGTGGCCATGGAAGTTCTTCCGGATCAGACATGTCCATATCAACCAAGTGCCGGTACTTTGGCCGGGTGATTGATTTCGTTGATGGTATTTTACTGGACAGGGCAGACTCTTGTAATCCCATATTGTTAAATTGTTTATATGGACAGGGAGTTATTCATTCAGTTTTGACTACATTTGAAGCTACCAGCCAACTGCTTTTTGCAGTTAACAGGGGGCCTGCATCTCCAATGGACACTGATGATGCGAGTGTGAAACAAGATGGTAAAGAAGATACAGATAATCCATGGATTTATGGGCCCTTAGCAAGATATGGTAAACTTATGGATCATCTTGTGACATCATCATTTATTCTATCTCCTTTCACAAAGCACTTGCTTATTCAACCTCTGGCAAATGGAGGCATCCCTTTCCCACGGGATGCTGAGACTTTTGTTAAGATTCTCCAGTCTATGGTGTTGAAGGCAGTACTGCCTGTTTGGACGCATCCACAGTTTATTGATTGCAGTAATGATTTCATCAGTTCAGTAATTTCTGTTATACGGCACATTTATTCAGGGGTTGAAGTGAAAAATTTGAACAGTAGCAGTGGCCCTCGTATTACTGGGCCTCCTCCAAATGAAACAGCTATTTCTACTATAGTGGAGATGGGCTTTTCCAGGTCTAGGGCAGAAGAAGCTTTAAGGCAAGTTGTATCAAACAGTGTGGAGTTGGCAATGGAGTGGCTGTTTTCCCATCCTGAGGAAACTCAAGAAGATGATGAGCTTGCTCGAGCCCTTGCCTTGTCATTGGGGAACTCAGAATCAAATCTGAAAGAGGATGGTACAAATGCCAGTATTCAACAGCTTGAAGAGGAGGTGGTCCAACTTCCTCCAGTTGAGGAGTTGCTATCAACATGCGCTAACATTTTGCAAGTGAAGGAGCCTCTAGCTTTTCCAGTGCGTGACCTTCTTGTGTTAATTTGCTCACAAAATGATGGCCAACACAGATCTACCGTTATCTCCTTTATTCTTGATCAAGTGAAGAACAGAAGTGTCATTTCTGAAAGCAGAAATAGTACTATTTCATGTTCTCTTTTTCATGTCCTTGCCTTAATTTTTAATGAAGATGCTGTGGCGCGGGAAATTGCCTTGAAGAATGGTCTTGTTAAGATTGTTTTAGATTTGCTTTCACAGTGGGATGGTGGTTTAGTGACAAGAGAAAAACAACAGGTTCCAAATTGGGTAACTACAGCTTTTCTTTCTATAGATCGACTGCTACAGGTAGATCAAAAACTGAACTCTGAGATTATAGAGCAGTTGAGAAGAGATGAAATTAGCTGTCAGCAAAGCTCAATTAGCATTGATGAAGATAAGCAAAGCAGATTGCAATCTGCAGCAGCATCACCATTGAAATATGTGGATATAGAAGAGCAGAAGAAACTTATTCAGATAGCTTGCAACTGCATCAGGAACCAGCTTTCGTCTGAAGCAATGCATGCTGTTTTGCAGCTGTGCTCCACACTAACCAAAATTCACCCTGTTGCTGTTTGTTTCCTTGAAGGAGAGGGTCTTAGTTCTTTGCTTTCTTTGCCAACAAGTTGTCTGTTTCCTGGATTTGACAATGTTGCTGGAACCATTTTCCGTCATGTTCTTGAAGATCCCCAAACTCTCCAGCAAGCAATGGAATCTGAAATAAAGCATAGCCTTGTGGCTGCTGCTAATAGGCATTCCAATGGAAGAGTTACTCCACGTAATTTTCTTTTGAAGTTGAGTTCTGTCATATCGAGGGATCCAGTTATTTTTTTGCAAGCTGCAAAATCAGTTTGCCAAGTTGAGATGGTTGGTGAAAGGCCTTACGTTGTATTGCTAAAAGATCGTGAGAAGGACAAGACCAAAGAGAAGGAGAGGGAAAAAGCATCAGAGAAAGATAAAACAAGTATTATGGATGGGAAGGTTGCCTTGGGCAGTATGAACAAAATGTCACCGGGCAGTGGACATGGCAAGCTCCATGACCCAAGTTTGAAGAGTGCTAAAGCTCATCGGAAATCTCCTCAGAGCTTTCTGAATGTGATTGAGCTTCTTTTGGATTCTGTTAGCAGTTTTTTACCTCCTGTGAAATATGATGCAACGCCAGATATGCAACATGATGTTCCTTCCTCAACTGATATGGATATTGACATTGCTGCAATCAAGGGAAAAGGAAAAGCAGTTGCTACTATGTCTGAAGGGACTGAAACAAGTAGTGAAGAAGCTTCTGCTCTGCTTGCAAAGCTTGTATTCATCCTGAAGCTTCTGACAGAGATTCTCTTAATGTATTCTTCATCTGTCAATGTATTGCTCAAGAAAGATGCTGAGCTGAGCAGCTCTAGGGGCCCTCATTTGAAGGGACCAACTGGCTTGGATGCTGGAGGACTATTTCACCACATTCTTCATAGGTTTATTCCATATTCTAGGAATATGAAGAAGGAAAGGAAAGTAGAGAGTGATTGGAGACATAGGCTAACAACCAGAGCTAGTCAGTTTTTGGTGGCATCATGTGTCCGTTCAGCTGAAGCAAGGAGAAGGATTTTCTCCGAGATCAGTTGTATTTTCATCAACTTTGTTGACTCGTGTAGTGGTTTTAGGCCACCAACCAATGACATGCAGGCATATGTGGATCTACTCAATGATGTACTCGCTGCTCACACGCCTACTGGTTCATATATTGCATCGGAAGCTTCTGCCACTTTCATAGATGTTGGTCTTGTTAGATCCTTGACTCGAACTCTTGAAGTGTTGGATCTGGATCACATTGACTCACCGAAAGTTGTAACTGGGCTTATTAAAGCTCTGGAGTTGGTAACTAAAGAGCATGTTAACTCTACAGACTCTAATGCAGGGAAGGGTGATAATTTGGCAAAAAATTCTGCACAACGTCAATCTGGAAGAACAGATAATGCTGTTGACACATCCCAGTCTAGGGAAATGGTATCCCAATCCAATCATAATCCGATTTCTGCTGACAATGATGAACCATTTAATGCAGTTCAAGATTATGGTCGATCTGAAGCTGTTACAGATGATATGGAGCATGACCAAGATCTTGATGGAGGTTTTGCTCCTGCTACTGAGGATGACTTTATGCAGGAAACTTCTGAGGATGCAAGGGTTCTCGAAAACGGCATTGGAAATGTTGAAATACGGTTTGAAATCCAACCTCATGAACAAGAAAATCTTGATGAAGATGAAGATGAAGACATGTCTGGGGATGATGGGGATGAAGTAGATGACGATGATGATGACCATGATGAAGATGATGAGGAGCACAATGATCTTGAGGAAGATGAAGTTCATCATTTGCCACACCCTGACACTGATCAAGATGATCATGATATTGAGGATGATGAATTTGATGAAGAAGTGTTGGAGGAAGATGACGAGGATGAGGAGGAAGATCAGGATGGTGTCATACTTAGGCTGGAAGAGGGAATCAATGGGATAAATGTTTTTGACCATATTGAGGTTTTTGGTAGAGACAATAGCTTTCCTAATGAAGCCCTTCATATGATGCCTGTTGAAGTTTTTGGTTCTAGACGTCAAGGGAGGACTACATCCATCTACAATCTTCTTGGCAGGAGTGGTGATATTAGTGCACCCTCACGCCACCCCCTTTTAGTTGGACCCTCCTCTCAGCATTCAAGTATGTCTAGACCATCAGGTGATTTCTTTTGTAACTGAAATTTTGTACTTCATAGGGCTTTCAACCTCACCTTTTTGTGTACAAGTGATGACATACATGTCATTCAAAAGATCGCTTGATTTTAGAATGTGCATACAGCTCTTACTTTTCATTTTTTTGGTTTCAAATTTTTAAGAGAATGCCTGCGTATGGTTTTTCCAGATAGGAACTCGGAGTTGGACTCTATTTTTCGTTCATTGAGGAATGGGCGTCGTGGTCATCGGTTGAACCTATGGATGGATGATAACCATCAAAGCGGTGGATCAAATGCATCTGTACCTCCAGGTCTTGAAGAGTTGTTTGTTTCCCAATTGAGGCAACCAACACCTGAAAAATCTTCTGACCAGAATACACCAGCGGTGGAACCTAAAACAAATGGTGATGCTAGCCAGCTACAGGAGCCAGAAGCTGGTACTGACATTCCTGTTGAGAACAATATGAGCCATGATACTAGCAACACACCTCCTTCTGCAGCAATTGATGGGTCTGGCAATGTTGAGAGGAGGCCAGCGACAAGTGATCCCCAGTCACATTCTGTTGAAATGCAATTTGAACAGAATGACTCAACCGTCCGTGATGTTGAAGCAATAAGCCAGGAAAGTAGTGGTAGTGGGGCAACCTTGGGAGAAAGCCTTCGCAGTTTAGATGTTGAAATAGGAAGTGCTGATGGGCATGATGATGGTGGAGAGAGACAAGGTTCAGCAGATAGAATCCCAATGGAGCAACAAGTAATAAGGGCAAGAAGATCTAATGCATCTTTTGGGAATTCTTCATCTATTAATGCAAGAGATGCATCACTACATAGTGTCACTGAAGTTTCAGAGAACTCTAGCAGGGAAGCTGAGCAAGACAGTCCAGCAGTGGAACAACAAATTGGAGGAGAAGCAAGTTCTGGACCAATTGATCCTGCATTCTTGGATGCCCTTCCAGAAGAATTGCGTGCTGAAGTACTTTCTGCTCAACAGGGTCAAGTGACTCAACCGTCAAATTCTGAACCTCAAAATACTGGTGATATTGATCCAGAGTTTCTTGCAGCCCTTCCTCCAGATATCAGGGCAGAAGTCTTAGCACAGCAACAAGCACAAAGGGTTCAACAATCTCACGAACTTGAAGGACAACCTGTGGAAATGGATACAGTCTCCATCATTGCTACCTTTCCATCAGATCTTCGTGAAGAGGTAGATTCTTTTCTCTACTGCATTGGTGCAGAGTTTGAAATATACAAATAGATGTATACCTCCTCTGACTATTGCCTTCTTCAGGTTCTCCTCACATCATCTGACGCTATTCTAGCCAATCTAACTCCTGCTCTAGTTGCGGAGGCTAATATGTTGAGGGAAAGATTTGCACATCGTTACCACAACCGTACTCTCTTTGGCATGTACCCAAGAAGTCGTAGGGCTGAGTCGTCTCGACGAGGTGAAGGTATTGGATACAACTTAGACAGAACTGGTATTGCCTCACGCAGGTCAATTACTGCTAAGCTAGTTGAAGCTGATGGGGCTCCTTTAGTTGAGCAAGAATCTCTACAAGCAATGATTCGGGTGCTTCGAATAGTTCAGGTATTCATTTATCAACATGTTTTTTCCTTTTCTCCTTTCCTCTTTTTGGAATAATGTGTTGACAGAGATGAATTTCCAGCCATTGTATAAAGGTCCATTGCAGAGGCTTCTTCTCAATTTGTGTGCTCATAGTGAAACCAGAACGACTCTTGTAAAAATATTGATGGATATGCTTATGCTTGATACAAGGAAGCCCATGGGTCTTCTAAATGCTGCTGTACCATCATATCGCCTGTATGCTTGCCAAAATAATGTGATGTACTCCCGTCCGCAGTCATTTGATGGTAAATTTACTATTTGGTTTTCTGTCCTTCAGGAATTCTGATTACTTGTTACCAATAGTGGCTACATCTAACATTCTTCAGACAAAGATGTAATGTGTTTATAAGCAGATGAAAATAGTCTACAACTTCTAAGTTCATTTGCTCATGGGATCTTTGACATGGATTTTGGAGCTTGGAATTCTTAGCCGGCTAATTTGACAATCCAATTCAAGATTTCAAGAATTTATTCCACCAAGCTCATCTTCTAGTATATTGTTATGGAAATTTTGCGGAAATGTTGGGATTTTTCTTGTCTTTTTTTCAGTTAAAAATTTGTCATCTGATATTCTTAACATGAAGGGTGGTTTGTTTATTTCCCCTTGGAATGAATCTTGTGCCAATGATTATGTGTTGTGGTTTCTTTTGCAGGGGTGCCACCCTTGCTATCTCGTCGAATTCTTGAGACGCTGACTTACTTGGCACGTAATCATCCTAGTGTAGCAAAACTTTTGCTGCAGGTTAGACTGCCGCTTCCAAAGCGATTGGAGAATCAAATTATTGGTCAAACAAGTGGCAAAGCTGAAATGTTTGTTGAAGGTCATGAAGTTGGTGGAGTGTGGCATGGGGAGGAATGTGTATCTATTTCCTTACTTTTGAGCCTCTTGAATCAACCTCTTTATTTGCGGAGCATAGCACATCTTGAACAGGTGATATTACATAGAATGATGCTGTTATTTGTTATTAACTGCTTTTGGCTTCATCTGTAGTAGAGAGAATTTAGTTCTAATTTCTGCTTATTTGGCAGCTTCTTAACTTGTTAGAGGTTATCATTGACAACACCGAAAGCAAGTGTACTTCTTCAGAAAAATCTAGAACAGCTACTGCTGCAGCTCAGATATCCTCATCAAGTGCTGATACTAGCGGCGAAGCTGGTGCTGCATCCTTAGGGATTGCTGGTTCCTCATCCACAGCATTTGATTCTTCCAAACAAGTGGTTTCTGGCACAAGTGATGAATGTGATGCTCAAAGTATACTGCTTAACCTGCCACAAGCAGAACTTCGACTTCTATGTTCATTGCTTGCACGGGAAGGGTATAACAAATCTTCAAACTGCCAGCATTGCATGACTCTTTTAACTCTCTTTTTTTCATGTGTTTTCTTTATAGTTTCCAGTTAATCATTGTACTAATAGTACCATGAGATATGATGTGACATTCATGAACAAATGAACTATTTTTTCCCTTTCTGTTTTTGGACTGCATTAGAAGATTCAATCTTTTGTTGCATACATTTTGCTTCTGGATCAAGAAGAATTTTATTGGCCAATAATAATTGCCTGCTAAATGCTTTTGATCAACCATTTATTCTGTTGTGTGTTGTTCTGTGTCATCCTTTCTGATTTTATAGTCTATCTGCTGAATCTTCATCTTACTATGTTTTCTGCAGTTTGTCAGATAATGCATATACTCTTGTGGCGGAGGTGATGAAGAAATTGGTTGCTATTGCACCAATTCATTGTCGACTCTTTATTAATGAACTGGCTGATGCTGTGCAAAACTTAACCAAGTCTGCTATGCATGAACTACGTGTATTTGGTGAAGAGCTCAAAGCACTCCTTAGTACAACATCGTCCGATGGGGCAGCAATTTTAAGGGTTCTTCAGGCATTGAGCTCTCTTGTTGTATCGCTGATTGAGAAAGAGAAGGACCAGCCTATACTTCCGGAAAAAGAACATAGTGCTGCTCTTTTACAGGTGTCTGACATCAATGCAGCTGTAGAGCCTTTGTGGCTGGAGCTTAGCTCTTGCATAAGCAAAATAGAGAGTTATTCAGACTCTGCGCCTGATATGCTATTTCCTCCGAGAGCTTCCACATCAAAATCATCTGGGATGACACCACCACTTCCTGCAGGTTCTCAAAATATCTTGCCATACATAGAGTCCTTCTTTGTGATGTGTGAGAAGTTGCATCCTGCACAACCAGGTTCTAGTCATGACTATGGTAGTGCAGTTTCTGAAGTTGAAGATGCAAGCACATCAGCTGCACAGCAGAAAACCTCTGGGTCTGTATCGAAAGGTGATGAAAAGCATATTGCTTTCGTGAGGTTCTCTGAGAAACACAGGAAGCTGCTTAATGCTTTCATCCGTCAGAATCCTGGGTTGCTTGAGAAGTCTTTCTCACTAATGCTGAAAGTTCCTCGATTTGTTGATTTTGATAATAAACGTGCCCACTTCAGATCAAAAATAAAGCATCACCATGATCATCATCATCACAGTCCTTTAAGGATTTCTGTGAGAAGAGCTTACATTCTAGAGGATTCATATAATCAGCTTCGCATGAGGTCAAAAGCAGAGTTAAAAGGGCGATTGACAGTTCACTTTCAAGGAGAGGAAGGTATTGATGCCGGTGGGCTTACAAGGGAATGGTATCAGTTGTTGTCCAGGGTTATTTTTGACAAGGGAGCACTTCTCTTCACAACAGTGGGCAATGAATCCACATTCCAGCCTAACCCGAACTCTGTGTACCAAACAGAACATCTTTCATACTTCAAGTTTGTTGGAAGAGTTGTGAGTACCATACGGATGCTTTTTGTTCTTTGTTAATTGCAGCTCCTATTAGGATTCAGTTTAACATCAGAAAGCTTGTTGGATTAAATGTTTGATTATTGATTGGTTATTAATTACCATTTTCAGGTTGGTAAAGCACTTTTCAATGGCCAACTCTTAGATGTCCATTTTACCCGATCTTTTTACAAGCACATTCTAGGAGTCAAAGTTACATATCATGATGTTGAAGCTATTGATCCTGATTACTTTAAAAACCTGAAATGGATGCTTGAGGTACGGTACTTTTCCTTACATATGTCTCTATCTCTCTAGCCCTTTTCTTAAATATTCCACTGGCAAGATCTACTTACTTGTCATTTATTTACTTTTCCAGAATGATATAAGTGACGCATTGCACCTGACCTTCAGTATTGACGCTGATGAGGAGCAGCTCATACTTTATGAAAGGAATGAGGTATGATTTCTTCAATTACTTATGTGACTCGAGTTTCTTTAAAAATATGCTGTACTGATGTTTGTTTCATCACGATACAGGTAACTGACTATGAACTGATTCCTGGAGGACGTAATATTAAAGTTACTGATGACAATAAGCACCAGTATGTTGATTTAGTTACTGAGCATCGGTTGACAACTGCAATTCGTCCTCAAATAACTGCCTTTATGGAAGGATTCGAGGACTTAATTCCTAAGGAGTTGATATCAATCTTTAATGACAAGGAATTGGAACTTTTGATTAGCGGGCTTCCGGATATTGATTGTGAGTGTCACTGTTTTATATATCTTTTAATGATCCCCAATCTCTTGGTCCCCATTATTGCGTGAAACATTTTTGAGTAGTTGCTAAATTTTATCTTCATTTTGTTTTCTAGTGGACGACCTTAGGGCCAATACAGAGTACTCTGGATATAGTGCTGCATCTCCTGTCATACAATGGTTCTGGGAGGCTGTTCAGGGACTCAGCAAGGAGGACAAGGCTCGCCTTCTTCAGTTTGTGACTGGAACCTCTAAGGTATTGTTATTTATTTTTACTAATTCCATTTGCTCTGTCTCGTTTGAGAAGGAAATCATGTTAAGCTTGTATACAACTTATATTTAATAAAATGAATTTAACAACCAGCAAATAGTGTATAGATCAATCATTAGTACATTTTATCTGAAATGCTAACGTTATTCAATTAGTTCTCTGTCTTTGTTGAATGAGGAAGCTGGTTGTTGTATTTGGCTCATATTTGTAGCGATCTGAGTGCCCTTGCTATTTTATAGGTGCCTCTTGAAGGATTTAGTGCACTACAGGGAATCTCAGGTTCACAGAAGTTTCAAATACACAAGGCTTATGGGAGCCCAGATCACTTGCCTTCTGCTCATACTTGGTAATGTTATATTTATCTCTCTGTTTCCAGACTGGCATCTAGTAGCTATCCCCTGTTCTGTTCAGATGGGAGTTTTCATGTCTGTTGATCGCTAACTTTCTGTCAACTGGCATTTGCAGCTTCAATCAGTTGGATCTACCGGAGTATCCTTCCAAGCAATGTTTGGAAGAGAGGTTGCTGCTTGCCATTCATGAAGGCAATGAAGGATTTGGGTTCGGCTGAGTTCCATTTTTAGTCATGTAGATAAAGTAATGGATAAAACTTCACAGGCTTATCATAATGACAGAAAAAGGATGGCTATTAGATATTGAGTTGACAAATGTTAATAGTACTGTACAGTCCTTACAATGGTTATGGAAATGCTTCTGGCAGTTTTAAAATTTGCCAGTGTATGCTGTTTTCTTGTTCATTCTTACATCACCACTCTACCCCCCCATTTCTCTCACAAGTTTCCTACTTACTGCGACCTTATATGAATTTTTAAAAGTTTGCAGAAACCAATAGGAGTTGATGCGTCGACTGGGAAAATTTTTACACCTAAAAAATAGTAATCAACTCAGCAGCAGTACGGTAATTAGCTCTTTCTGCTTTAGGTCAAACAGTAAGGAAGAGAATAAAGGAAATTATCATAATTTACTAACACCGTGAGTTGTAACCTAACCTTCACCTTAACCAAATTTTGAGTCTATTATTGTCTTTGGCACCTGACACCTGTTGATCTCTATTGATTCCGCTGTTTCTCTTTCTTGTAATTCTGTCTAAACCTCTGGTTCCCTTCGACTCAGTCTTCTTCTCAGATAAAGGAGTTGGAAATGAAATTTTGTTATTATTCTCCGTCCCTTTGCTTTGGATGTCTCTCTTTCTCCTAATCTCACGCAGCGAGTCTGTTCCCTTGAGCAAAACGGAACACTGGTCTACGGTTCGGTTATTGGAATTTAAACTCCTTTGACTCGGTGGATCAATGTCGCATAGAGTTGTCAATACTTTTCTTTCCACCGGCGTAGCTCTTAACCTCTCGCTGGAGTTTAGTCTTTGTATGCTTTCTTCTCCATGACTTTCGTACTTTATGAGCTTTTCTTCTAGCACTTTGATCTGTAATACACCATATATGGAGGTACCAAAAATCAGTACGTCCTACTATTGTAGCTATCACGCTATTTATTCTAAACAATACGAGCAGTTAGAAGACCTTTTGATGAAGCAATCGGGGTTCTGAATTCTCTCTTTCACACATCAGCTTGTTTTCAAGTTCCCTGACCTGTGCCAAAACTTGCTCATCATTTTTTTCCTTGTAATATGGTTTAATGTTTATAAGCTGAACAAGTAAAAGTGAAAAAGAACGTAAAGCCTAATTGCCAAAGGCAGCCAGGGGAACATTCTAGCTGCAAACAACACTAGTTCAACCATTACTTGAAGAGATGGGCAACGAGACAAAGGTAAAACACTAGGATAATTTAACAGTAACCACAGTTAAGATCACCTTCTGCTGGAGTATCCTAGTATGAAATTCAAACTCCTTTGACCTCTCTCTGTTCTCTAGTTCCTTGATCTGGGCGCATGAGAGAATAATTAGCATTCAAGCAACTAAACTTCCACGTTATGCTCATTGACATTGTTTACCAGATCCATTTCGATGACATGAAAATCAATTTGAAGACATGTTGAATACGAAAACTATCTATCTGGACAGAAACAGTGATAAAAAAAGAAACCTTGTATTGAAGATTCATGGACTTGGCTTGTTCCTGCTCTTTCAGCTTGTTCTCAAGTTCCTTGACCTTGGGAAGAGTTGTAATATTTGATCAGAGAAAAATAAGCTTGATCAACCTAATAAAGAAATTTATTCTCTGGAACCAACCTTGTGCTGGAAATTAGAGAAAATTTCTTCTTTCCCCCTCATTTCTTCCGAAAGTTGGGATAACTGCTTATCCAGGTGTCTGCATAGCTCTGTTCTTGACGCTAGTAGATTTTCAAGTTCATTTATCTTTTCCTGCTGGTTTCTGCATATCTGATCCTTTCCTTTGGCTTTACCTTCTAGGTTTTGAAAACTGTCTTCTAGCTTGCGCATGGCATCATCTTTGCATCTCAATTCTTGTTTTGCTTTCTCATGCTTCATAGGATATAGAAGAGCACAAACTGAAGATTTAGTTTATTTACCTTATGAAGCAAAGGATACTTAACAGATACCAACGAGCTTACCATTAGCTTCAGCTTTTGAAGCTCACACATATCGATCTGTTTCTTTGGAGGGCCTAGCTCAACCCCTCGAACTCTTGTAGCAAAGTTTAAAGAACTAAGAGTCTCGCTTAGATCATGGACCAAAGGGCTGATTTGCACAAACATTAAGGTTTTTGAATCACCCCCTGTAGTTTGTGGAGTGAAGCATACAAAATAAGTATTCGTATTGAATTGAAGTTCCTCTTACTTGAGTTGTTCTGTTCAAATTGATTTGCTAAGATCACAAAACTGGATAATATAATGTCAATCAGATTGGTACCATTTTTGAGGTGTTTGCCTTTTCTCACAAGAAGTCCAAATCAAAATGGCAGATTTTACAATTTGAAAGTTGTTTAGCTGATATAATCTCGGGCGACAAAAAGGAAAATTATTTTCATGAAGAGCTACTAACCTAACGCATCCTGAAGCAAATGTGTGAGTTTTGAGTTCCTGCAAAGGCCATTTGAAGAAGTTAAAAAATTGTACAAGCAAATCAGCTTAACGTGTTACGTGCTAATATGATGAGGACCTGTATGGAATGTGATTGCTTTTAGTTGCTAAAGCAGAAATCACATCACCAAGAGCTGAAAGCGATCTGTTAATATTTTGAGCTTCCTTGAGCCTTTCCCCCTGAACTTCAGTTTTCGCTAGTCTCTCACTGCCTGCCAGATCCACAAGCCATAGCTTGCTACTGGTGCACTCACCATTGATCAAATTCTTTGCTCTCACCATTGTGCAGATCATACTAATCTCATAAATGTTAAAATTAAAAAGCAAGTTTAAGCTTTAATTCAGGTTATAAAATCAACAAGTCAAAAATATGGACAAGAATATCTAACTCAAGGAAGTCTGAGTTTGCACTAACCAGTGGGATCGACTACTGTGTTCATTAACATTATTTGATCCTACAACTCTTGCCTTACTTCCAACCTGCAGAACATCCCAGAACTCTTCAATATTCTCGACTTTTGCTTCAACTATCCCTGGTACATGATGGATCCCTTCAGAAACTTGCTTTACCTCCAGCCTAGAGTTTAATATTGAGTATTAAAATCAATTGAACATTGGATTAACAAATTCATAGCCAGAAAAACGAGTGATAATTGCTTCTAACATCCAAATTCAGATAGCATGGCCTCCGTTTAAAAGACATGCAGATAAAAATTTTCTGCATAGGTGAACGAGTAGGATAGTAATTCCACCTCTTTCCTGTGGGTGACAAGGCAAGCAAATCTCTGATTTGCTCATTGTAAACTTCAAGCACACTGACAGAGATATCATATATGATAGTGTCTTCCCTTTCTCCAACAATTTTAAATAGCTGTTGCAAAGTTCGGTAATTGACTCCTCTATCATGTGGTGTACCCTCCATAGTAAAAGTCTTTCCCGTGCCAGTTTGACCATATGCAAAGATACAAACATTGTAGCCATCTAAGACTGAGAATACCATCGAAGAAGCATCGGCAAAGACGTCAACTGTTCAAGTAGAAATTCAAGTCAAAACACAATAACCGTTCTTCCTGAATGAGAATATTAGATCATCTGTTTTTTTAATTACCAAGAAAAAAAGATCATCTGTTGAGATTTCAATTTGGACTTGACTGTTTTCAGAACTAAACAAACTACAATTCACTCAGAGCACAAGGATAACATCCGGAAACTGATCATCAGATTTTGCAAAAACACGATCATTGATTCTCTTCTTCATTGAAAAACATTGTCAATATGCTAATTGTCAAATTTACTGAACATGAATAAGAAACTGCTAAAAATAGATGAAAACTTTCAGAAATAAACAGACAAAGGTGTGGTTCCTAGATAATGATGATTAGAACAACATTTAACCATTGAGCATTGGCTAACTACAAAAGCGGAAAGCAATACTCAATAGGCTGAAAAAATTGTAGATGGAATGGAAGGCTGATTAAACCATTTACCGCATTATCAATTGAGGACTTTGCACAATTAACTGAATGAAAATATTGCAGGTTGTTTTTATGATGGTTTAAGCAGTGCATGCCTTGATTATCCTTGGGGGTGAAAACTCGATCAAATTTGAACATTTTCTTTGTAGTACTGCTTGTGAGTACCCCAAGATCCCCATCCTTAGCAGTACTTAAGTCTACCACCATATGATATCCAGCTGATATCTCCTCTTTGGTCAATGGTCGACACCTGCAGAACACTCTGATATTCCCTGAGACAGAATAAACTTGATTGGACTAGGATCAAACATTATATAACTTAAAGGTATATTGCAACATGATATACACCTTTTGATTCCTGCAATTGGTTGTAAAGCTCCTTTCTCTTTACTTGTTCATCATTGAACTTCAACTTGAGATTGCCATACTGGCCAACTACATTTCAGTTAGGCAATGAGATCAATGTTCCCTTAAATAATTGACTAAAGCAATTCTACAAACTTACCCAATGCTTGGGCAGCAAATATCATCTTATTCAATTCTGGGATTGAACCAGCACATTCACGAGCTTCACTGGACAGAAGAGATTGTTTGATCTTCATCATCTGAAACATATCAGAGAATAACTTTAGTATCATAAACCACATGCCTATCATGAAGACACATGGAAGGCAAGTACCTTTATTTTATATTCTAATCTGTTGATGGAGGTGGCCCATTGTTCTTTACTTTGTTCATATTGACTTGAAATGTCCCTTAGCTTTACTGTTTGTTTTTGCAGAGCTTGATCTAAAGAAATCGGTTCTAGATCAATTTCAGTTTGACTTGTAATCATGAGTCTCAAATCCAGTTGTGTCTACCTTACCTAAGCACATATTTTCAAAGAACCGATTGTCGAGTTCCATGCTAACCTTCTCTAGCTGCTGGTTTGCTGCTGTAAGTGACATCCAGGCCTCATAGCATTCATCTGCTTTTAGCTGATACTGAGCCTTCAGTTCTTCTATCCTCTTTTCATACTTGGCCAACGAATTCATTCTCATAGATTTACTCTGCAGATCATCAAAATCAACCCCAGATAAGTGAAAATTCAAAATCATTCAAGACCTAGAATATATCCAAAATGCATCTAACCTCAGCCCGTGAAAATTTGATTTCACCATCGCAATTATTACATGTAACGTGCTCCTGTTCCACTTTGTGTTCCAGATAAAGCACACGAGTCAATAATAAAAGACTGGAAATTCAACAACTGATTAACAAATCAAAACTGGACAAGAGAAAATTACTTGGCATATCTGTTGCCTGCTTTATACAAATCCCACTAATTATTGGACTCCCAACTACCCCTTTAAACCTTAAACAGATTACCCCATCCTCCCCAACATTAACTGTCAAATCTACGACCTGCAACGCCTTGTTCGCTCCAATTATCGAATAGATATCAAGTTCAGATATAATCTGCAATCAAACGAAGTAAACAAAACGAGCCCCATTGTTTTTAAAGAATCAACTAAAGAAAAAAGAAAAACTAAAGCTAGTGCAAACTTGCCTTCTCTTCCTGCACAAAGACGTCGAAGACTCTCATTCCTTTAGGCCCATTAGTGTTCACTATCTCCGCAAAATGAAGATCAACAACATATTCTCCTGCCAATAGGTTCACGAACTCGTAACAGAAGTCACCAAACCGAGCTGATTGATAGAAGGACGGAACGTCACCGGCATTTGCTATGACTTCATCCGTCCTTAGAACATCTCCTCCTTGAAAACACCTGTCCTCTTCAACTTCAATTCTCATATGTTGCAGAGCCTCGCCTCCAGAATTCACAAATATAACCGGTTTCTCTGCATCCCAGAAATTAGAAAACAATAAGATTGGTGTTTTTGATGCATCTACCTAGAGGCTAAGTTTGAAAGAACCTGTGAAATCGGTAATAACTAAACCAGATTGAATCAATCTGGAACCCGGAACGCACAGCATTGAATCCATGAACTCTTCAACCAACTCCATTCTTCTTTACTGGTGTTGGATAAATTTCTTGAACGGAGGTGGTGGCTCTATTCTAATAAGAGTTTATATATATATTTTTAAAATGTAATTTTAATTTCTGTCCTCTATGTTTTGGCGGAGCGGACATTGGGTAGTCGTAGTACTTGAGGCTTTTGAATTTCAAATTTAATAAAGAAGATTAACGATTCTCTCACCTGTGTATCGCCTTCTTTAGCAGAGTTCACTTTCGACGAAGATTCACTTATAATGTAGCTACAAGGTCCTTTTGGAATTCAGGAGCAAGGCGCTGAGTACCTACAGCTTTAATTTAGTGTTGTAGTTTTCTTTTGTAATAAAAAAATCGACCTTTTTGGTGCCCCTCGTTTTCGGGTTGTTTTACTTTGAAGACTGCCTATTTGAGCTTATGTGGATAAAGCGAAATTGTGTCGAGAAC
This sequence comes from Erythroxylum gracilipes, assembly GCA_026413385.1. Lineage (NCBI taxonomy): Eukaryota > Viridiplantae > Streptophyta > Magnoliopsida > Malpighiales > Erythroxylaceae > Erythroxylum > Erythroxylum gracilipes. The sequence continues at coordinate 66,764 of JANZLC010000035.1, forward strand.
TCCCTGGCATCGGATTTGGAAGTGGATTGGACCACAACGCATTAAAGTGTTCATGTGGCTATGCTTAAGCAATGGGGGCTAACAAATGCAGGAACACTTGTGAGGTATGCTTTGAATCCATTGAGCATACTATTCATATACTTCGCGATTGTCGATTTGCTAGAGATGTATGGAATAGGCTGTTGATTTATGAGCAAAGAGCATGGTTTTTTGACTCGCAATTGAGCTTGGATGCATGGTTATTTCGCAACATTGCTGACATGCAATGCTATCAAACTGATGTGAGTTGGAGTGTGGTGTTTGGGGTTATTATTTGGCTACTTTGGAAGCGTCGAAACAGGGCTATCTTGGGGGATGATTCACAGCCAGCAGCCCTCACTGTTGAAGCTGTTTGCTGCGTTGGTACACAACAGGCAGTGCAAATTGCAGCTGCTGTGCGTGTCGAGCAAGGGCTACCAGGGACAAGAAGAGAGGAGCAGTTGGTGCATTGGTTGACACCGCCGGCAGGGGTTTTCAAGCTGAATACCGACGCCTCGCTAGCGGCTGATGGCATAGCAGCGTATGGCGGAGGGGTCGTGCGCGACAGCCATGGTAATTGGGTAGGCGGCTTTGTGGTTAACATTGGTCGATGTCCGATTCTGAATGCGGAAGTGTGGTCTGTCCTCCATGGCCTTGAATATGCTGCGAGTTTAAATTTGAAGCATATTCAAGTTGAATGTGATAATTTGTTAGCCGTTAACATGATTAATGGAGAGTAT
>JANZLC010000035.1:67621-84863 GCA_026413385.1 Erythroxylum gracilipes
CCCCCCCAACGTCCATATGACCATTAGATTGTATTGAGAGAGGGAATCTCTCCTATTAGCTTGAGACCATACTGGTACTCAAGTTTGTAAAAAGATTTCATAGAGGAACTTATTACAGAAATGCTACTGCTGGAGTTATACAACACAGCTTGAGTCCATTTTCAGCCCTAGTGGTTTTGGTGAAAAAGAAAGATAATAGATGGCGTATGTGTGGATTATAGGGAATTAAACAAACACACTGTCAAGGACAAGTTTCCTATCCCAATCATTGAAGAGCTGTTGGATGAATTAGTAGGCTCGATGATATACTCCAAGTTAGATTTGAGGGTAGGGTATCATCAAATACGAATGAAATCGAAAGACATCCACAAAACAACTTTCAAGACATATGAGGGACATTACGAGTTTGTGGTAATGCCTTTTGGTCTCACCAATGCTCCATCGATTTTCTAACACCTAATGAACATAATTTTTCAACCTTACCTCAGACACTTTATATTGGTGTTTTTTGACAATATTTTAGTTTAGAATAAGTCTGTGGAAGAGCACCTCACTCACCTGTCTATTGCCTTGCAAACTTTAAGGGAAAATGTCTTGTATGCCAAGAGAAGCAAGTGTCACATCGGGGTGAGCAAGATTGAGTATTTGGGGCATTACATCGATGCCAAAGGTGTTTCTACCGACCCTAAGAAGCTAGAAGCAGTAGAGAAGTGGCCAGTTTCGATTAGTGTCAAACAATTGAGGGGATTTCTTGGGTTGACGGGATACTATCGCAGGTTCATCAAGGACTATGACAAAATCAGTCAACCCTTGACTAATTTACTAAAAAAGGATGCATTCGCATGGACTGGGGAGGCTAAATTGGCTTTTGATTCTCTTAAACAAGCATTGATTACTACTCCAGTGTTGTCTTTACCCGACTACTCCAAGACCTTTGTTGTTGAAATGGATGCAAGTGGTACTGGTTTCAGAGCCGTACTGCTCCAATAAGGGCATCCACTAGCCTTTATTAGCAAGGGGCTATCACTTAAACATTAGTTATTGTCGGTATATGAGAAGGAGTTGTTAGCGGTGCTATTTGTCATTAAAAAATGGTATCCATATCTGGTTGGGAGGCAGTTAATAATCATAACGGATCACCAAAGTTTGAAGTACTTGTCAGAACAAAGGCTAACCACACCTAGCCAATGCACCTGGTTGGCTAAACTAATGGACTTAAATTACATTATTACTTACAAAAAGGGGGTAGAAAACATGGTTACTGTTGCTCTGTCATAAGTTAGTGGACATGCCTTCATATTAATGGCAATTTCTGCCATATCCAGTGAGCTATTGGATTTAATCAAAGAGGTTTGGAGGAAAGATCCAAAGATGCAGGAACTGATCAAGAGTCTTCAAATGGGGACACTGAACAAACAACATTACTCTTGGGATGGTGAATTTCTTAAACGTAAGGGAAAGCTGGTCATTGAGGATTCAAATTAGCTGAAACAAAAGATTTATCAATGTTATCACGATGCTGCAATAGGCAGCATTCTAGTCATGCTGTCACTTTCCGTCGAATAGCTACCGTATTTTATTGGAAGAAAATGCAGAAACAGATTAGGGATTATGTACGTAGTTGTCACGTTTGTCAAGTTTGTAAACCAGAGAATGTTGCTAGTCCCAATCTTATACAGCCTCTGCCCATTCCAAAGGTAATTTTTACTGAGGTCAGTATGGACTTCATAACTGGGTTACCTAAATCTATCAGTAAATAAATTATCATGGTGGTTGTAGATAGATTATCAAAATATGCCCATTTTATAGCTTTTTCCCATCCTTGTTCTGCTCAAGTGGTAGCTAAGGCCTATATGGATCACATTTTCAAGCTTCATAGTTTGCCTGAGATTATAATCAATGACAGAGACTCAATGTTCATGAACAATTTCTGGCAAGCAATTTTTAAACGGAGTCCAGCTACACATGTCTTCCGCTTATCATCCCTAGACTGACGGTCAATATGAGGTGGTCAATAGGTGCTTAGAAACCTATCTGTGATGTCTGACCAGTGATGCTCTAGCTAATTGGGCAAAGTGGCTTCCTTTAGCAGAATGGCGGTATAATACAAATCATCACTCTGCCACTAACACCACTCCATATGAAGTTGTATACGGACAACCACCTCCAATTCATCTTCGTTATTGTGCTGGTGACGCTAAGGTCTAAGAAGTGGACAGGGTTCTTCAAGATAAAGAGGCTACGATTAAGCTTCTTAAGCATCACTTGATCAAGGCAAAAAACAGAATGCGACAACAAGATAATAAGAAAAGGAGTGACAGATCTTTCGAGGTTGGGGATTGGGTTTATCTGAAACTCCATGCTTATCGTCAACAATCAATCGCCTTCCGACCTTCCCATAAGCTATCAGCTCAGTACTTTGGTCCATTTCAGGTTGTTGCCAAGGTTGGATCAGCAGTATATACTCTGAAGTTGCCTGAGGGTTCCCAAATTCATCTCACTTTTTATGTTTCTCAGCTGAAGCAGGCAATTGGAGATAATGGAGTTAGCACTCCTTTACCTGACTCACTCACGTCCACCATTCTGAAACCCATTCCAGTGGTTGTGCTAGATCGAAGGTTGTTACACCGTGGTAACAAAGCAGCTACCAAATGGCTTGTACAATGGTCTAATGGTAGTCCTGCTGATGCTACTTGGGAATGGGCATTTGATCTGCAGCAGAAATTTCCAAGTTTGAACCTTGAGGACAAGGTTCCTGAAAAAGGCAGGGATTTGATATGTGCCAATTTGATCTAGCAAAACTTCGTCATCCCAAATGCTTGCTGAGTCCAACAATCTAACATTTAAGATGTAAATTTTACCGTTTGAGAATTACTGAATGATTAGCTAGCAAGTTTGTTAGAGGGAATCTTGGAGTGGCCCTATTTTAATTGTACTGGCTGAGATTTACAAAATATGAAATAGACAATATACTCTTTTCTCTCCCTCATCTTCTCTGTTTCTTCTTTTCTCTCTGTTCTTTCTTTATCAAATATTCTTGTTTGTGATGTTAAACATGTAGGTACCATTAAAGCTCCTTAACCAATCCAAAGTAGCTGCTATCATAGCTCTAGCCCGTTGCTGCGCCATCTGCACCTAACTGCATACTTATCTTCTAGACATCGTTGGTTCCATGCATCTCCTTCTCCAGTACTTACACGTTTGTTTATGTATTTCCATATTTTAGTTTATATATCCTAGTCTTTTAAGCTTTATTAATATCAAATTTTAATAGAACAATAACTACGAACAATTTAGAAATAATGCATAAAAATAATATGAATCTCATAATTATAATTTTATCATAATTTTATTTGCAATGTACAATTATCTTATAGGCTTTATCATGTACGTCTTGAATATGTATAAGACAAAAATTATTTTTTAAATAATTCTGTCACTAAACTACAACTAACTGATAGACTATAAAGCACAAATTAACTCATAATTGTTTTGTTTGCCCTTTTTTATTTAATAATCCTTTTTCATATCCTTTAAATAAAATTTAAATATGGTCAACTAAATACGTTAATTTTAAAAAATTTAAAACTAAATAATTGTGTATGATTGTAAATAACACTAACACAGTCACAAAAAATGCAGTTATAATTAAGATGGTAATAATAAAATTGCAATTGTAATATAGTAATTTAAAGTTTAACTTAAAAATGTTTTAACAAAAAAGTTTAAAATTTTGAAAAAAGATTAATATCTTAAATTTTAATAATTTTAATGACGTGCAATTAAATTGAAAAAGAGTAATGGATGATATTTTAATGACCTGGATGGCTCATCTATTAATGGTAAAATATTAAAAATCTATATTTGTGAAAAAGAAGAAAAAAATGAACCTTTTGCGAATACATCACAATGAATAGATTACCAGTCACTACTGATTAAAATGGTATAGTAACTTTTAATATCGTACCGGTTTAAGCTAACAGTTGATATCGACATTTTCGATCGATACGAGTTGGTATTCGTAATAATTGTCTTGTATCAGACGCATTTGTAAAATTTAAAACTTTATAGACCAAATTGCGAAAAATAAAAAAATTATATCCAACTAACCTTAACACAATTGTAGTTGTCCACTCTGTAGGTCCGTCCCACTATTGTTGTCACCACTCACCACCGTCACCAATCGCAGTGAAGTCCTATCGTTGCTAGTCACCACTCACCACCGTTGCTAGTCACTATGAAATCCCATTGTCGCCAGTCGCCATTCAACCTCGCTTAATCGTTTGGTCTATCATGGTGTCACCAACTTGTGCTCCATCCTTGGTTGCCACCACCGCCATAGCCAGCTCTAAAGTCTATCATAAATCGTAGCATCGTCACTCTTGCCTGCTAGCTCCCGGCTCCACACCTCCACTAACCCACTTAGGTCGTGAAATGTTACCTACTCCAGTGCTTTGTCAGTTTCTTTTATTTTTCTTTTGCAAAAAAGGATATAGGATAGCAAAATTGGTGATTAAGGTAATCTGGTGATTAAGGTAATCCTGTAATGTTCTCTACAAAATTATCTCGAAAGTGCTCGTCAATAGTCTAAAATCTCATTTAGATCGGCTTGTCCGGGCTCTCCAAACCAGCTTTATCTTAGGTCGCCAACCTACGGACAACATTATCATAGCCCAAGAAGTCATTCACACGATGCGCAAAAAGAAGGGAAGGTCGGCTCTGACGGCTATCAAGGTGGATCTAGAAAAGGCCTATGATCGTCTTCGGTGGGACTTTGTCCAGGACACTTTGATGGATATAGGGCTCCCGACCCCTACTATCGCCCTTATCATGAACTGTGTGACGACGGTCACCTTCCAAGTGGCGTGGCACGGCTCTCTGACAACCCCGTTTCGCCCTTCTCAGGGGCTCTGCTAAGGCGGCCCTCTCTCTCCCTACCTGTTTGTCCTCTGCATGGAACGCTTAGGACACCTCATTTCGCATCAGGTGGCCCGGGGCTCTTGGCGCCCGATCAAACTTGGTCCAACCGGGCCCCCTCTTTCGCACCTCTTTTTTGCTTACGACCTTGTCCTTTTCGCTGAAGCCACGCCCTCACAATCCCGAGTCATTGCACGGACCCTAGACAAGTTTTGCCAGGCTTCAGCTCAAAAGATAAATATGGCCAAAACCCGGGTCTTTTTCTCCGATAATGTGTCCCCTGCTCTAGCGCGCCACATCAGTCAGGACCTGTCTATTTCCCGGACGCAGAATTTGGGGAAATATCTGGGTGTCCCTTTGATCCACGAGCGCTCTTCGCGACACACGTATCAACATATTCTCGATACTACTCGTCAAAAGCTTACTGGGTGGAGGGCACGCGTTTTATCTTTAGTAGGCAGAGTTACCCTGACTTAGTCTATGATCGCAGTATTACCCACCTATACCATGCAAACTGTTCGTCTTCCTTGGCAACTGTGTGACAATTTAGAACGCCTTATGCGGGATTTTCTTTGGGGATCTACGGATGACAATCGCAAAGTCCACCTTACTAACTGGGATACTGTTTGTCAACCTAAAAAAGCGAGCGGCCTGGGCATTAAGTACATTCGTTCCTCCAATGATGCCCTGCTGGCCAAGCTGGGTTGGGCCCTTTTAACCCAACCCCAGACTCTTTGGGTTCAGGTTCTCCGTGCCAAGTATAGAGTTGATATGCAACACCTCCCTCCTACCTTAACAAGGGCGGGGGTGTTGAGTCTCTGGCGCAGTTTGTCTGCGACTTGGCACGTTGTTCGACAAGGCTTGTACTGGACGCTCGGCAATGGCAGGCGAGTCCTCTTCTGGACGGACAGGTGGGTTGGGGACTGGGGGGCCCTCCTCTCTGTCGCGACCTGCCCTGTCCCTGATCGCGACCTCTCAGCCTTGGTAAGGGATTACCGCAACGCTGATGGCACCTGGCAGTGGAACCGGTTCCAACAGTATCTCCCTTCTACCATTTGCTTGGCCATTGCTGACATTTTGTCCCTTGCCGATAGCGCCGAGGAGGATTCACTTCAATGGAGCCTTACATCCAATGGGCGGTTCACTGTTGCGTCGACTTACGAGCTTCTCGAGGGGCACTCCATTAACGATCACAACCACCTCTGGGACGTTATCTGGAAATGGGCCGGTCCCTAGCGGATTAGGGCTTTCCTTTGGCTTTTGGCCAATGACAAACTGTTAACTAACTAAATCTGTGTGCATCGTCAGATTGCCACAGATGCTGGGTGTAATTCCTGTGGCCAGGAAGAGTCTATTTTACACGCCCTCTAGGATTGTCCGCAAGCCCATGCCATCTGGACGCACTTTCCGCAGGCCATTAGGGACCCGACTTTTTTTCTTCAGGGGGATTAGGACTGGCTCATCTCCAACCTCACGTAGCGCCAGACTGTGCGTACTTTCCCCTGGTCGTCCGTCTTTGGAGTCACTTGCTGGTTCCTATGGTATTGGCGAAATCTAAGCATTTTTGAACCAGCTTTCGTTTGGCCGGATACGGGTGCCAGCATCATCCTGGACTACTTAGGTTGGATGGAAAGGGCCCGCGTCGTGGAAAGCTGTGTTTTCCCGACTCCGAGTATGCCTGTGGATAGCCTCGTTGGGTGGCGCAAGCCGCTCGTTGGGTGGCGCAAAGTTAACACTGATGGGGCCGTCAAACATGGCAGGCGCCTCTGTACTGCTGGGGGGCTCCTTCGTGATTGGCAAGGCCAGTGGTGTGGTTTTGGTTTTACCCAGCGTCTCCCCCGGGGGTCCCCCTCTCTTCTGAACTTTGGGGAGTCCACTCGGGCCTTACCCTCGCCTGGGATCTAGGCTACCGTCAAGTTATTGTGGAAGTGGACTCCCTCGAAGTTATTAATCTTCTTTCCTCTTCTGACCTTGTTTTGACTGATGTTTCTATTTTGGTGACAGATATCCGCAGTCTCCTCCAACATCATTGGGAGGTCCAGTTCCACCACGTTCCTAAGGAGGGTAATCAATGCGCGGACCTTCTCGCTTCCCTCGCCTCCATCTCTGGCCTGGGCCTGCGCATCCTCTGGACGCCCCCACTAACTGTTTTGGACGGTCTCCTCCGGGACGCTCACGGCGCGTTATACCGCCGACTTATGACTTAATGTAGTTAGGTTGTTTTCTTTTCCTTGTAATTCAAAAAAAAAAAGGTAATCCTGTAATAAGGTTTGTTCATTACTTTGTTTATAATATAGGGGGCTAATTATATATATTATATTTATTTTTATAGTTATAATAAGGTTTAATTACAAAAAAAAATCAAACTTTGCTCAATTTTGTAATTATAGTCTGAACTTCAAAAAGTGGCAATAAAATGTTCAAACTTTCAAAATTTTTTCTATTCTAGCCTGAGGTTAGAAACCCTAACTATTAATACATGCCAACTAAAATTAACACAACAAACAAAGATTAATGAAATAAAGTTTTTTTTTTACGAAGAAATAAAGTTGTTGTTAAAAATAGAATTCCTAAATCAGTTTATGCAACTTTAGCCCTTCGTTATCTATTTGTTTTCCCTATGCTTTCAGTCCTTTATTTTCTGTTTGTTCTCCCGACACTCTAAATTACTCTCACATTGCAGCGTACTGTATCAATAAGCTCTTCGTTTTCAGTTCGTTCTTCCAATACCCTCATCGTGAGGGCCTTGGGATTGCGTAATTTGACAATCGAAGGGTGAAGACATCGAAGGAATAAATTGAAAATGAAGGAAAAAAATTAAAATCAAAACGTGAGGTTGTTAGAACTGCGTAATCTAATTTAGGTCAACAAATTTAACGAAGACACTAAATCGGGTTAGAATTGAAAATTTTTGAAAATTTGAGCATTTTATTGTCACTTTTTGAAATTCAGGCCAGAATTTAACAAAATTGAAAGTTTGAACATTTTATTGTTACATTTTAAAGGTCGAGCTATAATTGCAAAATTAAGCAAAGTTTTGGATTTTTTTACTTAACCTTTTTAATAACTATTTCTTAGGGTTTTTTAGAATTGAATTATGAATTAATGAAGGTAATTATATACAATTTATGTTTCTATAATTATATTAATTATTTGTTAAAATTTTTGTGGAATTGAACTATAAAATACATAAGAGATAAGACCTTATTAATTATATAATAAATGAATGAATCATTATATATCATAATATAGAGATTATTTTATAATTTTTCAAAAAATATGAACTACTTTATAATTTTTAAAAATTAGTCGAAACAATATTTAGTATTGATATCGATATACCATTTATAACATTGATATCGGACTAAACCAATTACAATGTCGGCCTCTATCCTAAATTGAACATCGCATGCCAAAGTAACCGAACTTGCACAAAACACACACAGACAGTGTTTACTCGTTGAAAACAAACTCAACTGGTGCATTTTACTCTCTCTCAGACTTCAAATTCTCTGCTGCTCTGATTTCTCACCTATTTTTCACTGACTTAGGGTTAGGGTTTCCGTCCAATTCCCCAATCGCTATTCTCATCTTTTCCTTGGAATGCTTCAAATTCATTTGAACTCTACCCAGTTTTGCCAATGTACGGTCACTCTCAGCCTATAAACGTTCCCCAGTCGATCACGGGCGACGACGAAGAAGGTGTCGCCGGCGATTCCATTGACCACCACCACCATCATATGAGCTACGAAGATGGTGGTGCCACCGGCAGCATCGTCGTCGTTAATGATGTATCACCGGACTCCGTCTACGGTGGCGCCGTATCTGACCTGGCTAGCGACATCTCCAGCCAGCTGACGTTGACGTTTCGAGGCCAAGTTTATGTGTTCGATGCCGTCACTCCTGATAAGGTGTTGTGTTTTAGGTTGCTCAATTGCTTGATTTGGGTTTCCATGTGTGGTCGTTTGGAGGCTATATGACCCTAGTGTAGTTTGAATTATAAAATTAACGACAACTTAATGCAATTTGGATTTGCATTAAGCTGCAATAGGTTGTTGCTTTTTCTCTACCTGTCGTCTAAATTGGAGAATTAGGGCTTGGCTTGTGGCATTTTGAAATATATCATCGAGTGATATTGTATATTGTTTTTCAGGTGCAAGCGGTTCTTTTATTATTGGGAGGTTGTGAACTATCTTCGGGTTCCCATGGATTGGAATCAACTTCTCAAAGTGAAAGGGTATGCATTTTTCGGGAGTTTTTTACACAATCAAGTATGCCTGAGTAGCCACACTATATGCTAATGTTTATAGCCCTGATATTTGTGCCCTTTTGCTGATCATTTTGTAGGATATGCTTGGGGACTATCCAGGGCGATGTTCACAACCCCAAAGAGCTGCCTCATTGAATAGATTCCGGCAAAAGAGGAAAGAGAGATGCTTTGATAAAAAAGTCAGATATGGTGTTCGACAAGAGGTAGCACTCAGGTTTGTTTATTTTTTCATTATAGTCTGCTTCAAGGTTATGTACTTGCAGATGTTGCTTGAGTTGTACATATACTTTTTCTAACAAGTGTTTTATGATAATTGTTTTTGTTACTTAAGAATCAAATATAAAGGATTCTGCTGCGGAAGATTTTAAATATGTAGAAACTGCTTGCATAATACTCTGGCTATTGATTCTTATCCTAAACTGTCTAATTGAAATAAATTTTTATTGGGTCACAGTCACAAAATCACAAATTTGACTAGAGAGAAACCTAGGAAACAGTGCTTTTTCATATGACAATTTTGGGTCAAGTATCCAGCCATATCATGCAACTACTTTTTCTTGAGTTTTATTTTTTTTCTATGCCTTATGCTTGTCTTGTTTGAACTTCAAAACCATGAAGCTATTGAATGATAATGGAGCCAAAAATTGAAGTTTATCTGGTCCGTTGGAGCATATTCATCCGGATCTTGTTGATTTTGTTTTTTGGTGTCTGATGGAGGGTGTTTGATTTACAGGTTTCTTTGCTCAAAAATATATTTTTCTTAGTTGGCAGAGCATCATCTCTACAGATAATTATGCATCTATCTTAGAGAAGTGCAATATTTTGTTTCAGCCTGTGTTACACTGAAATAATATTGTGGTTCTTTATGGAAAGTTTGTAATTGTTCATAACCCTTAACCTTGGGCCCACTTGTTATGCTTTGTTGAAAGCAGACCCAAAATGGACTACCTTTAGCAAATAAGTACACTTTCTGCACCCCATCAAAGATTATAGAGAATAAAGATTGATTATTTATCCTGATGACAGGGAGGTAAGAGTACTTTATCATCATAGTACCTCCCAACTTACTAGGGTTTAAATCTTCGTAGGTGAAAGGGCTGAGATTTCGACTAACAATTAAATAAAAACACTGTTTAGAATGATCTATAAGGTTTTTCACTTCTTACATTACCTAATTTAATTCAAGGTTGCTTGACACGATGGTACCCCGGGGACACTGACAGACTTGCACTAACAGTATTCTTTGTCCATAACTGTAGTTTGTTAATTGTGTTTGTATGACCGTCAGGATGCAACGTAACAAGGGTCAATTTACTTCTTCCAAGAAAGCTGATGGAGCCAATGGATGGGGTGGCTTGCAGGATTCAGGACAAGATGATGGCTCTCAAGAGACCTTGTAAGTTATATACAAATATTAGAGCATGATAATAGCCCAATATATCATGTCTTCTGTAGAAATCTAGCAGATTTAGCAGTGGGAAAGTAGGTAATGGAACATAGATGGCGAAGGAAGCAAGTTTGTAAATGCAAAATTCTTGTTATCTCTCTTTTGTTTAATACTGAACCTCTATGGTTCTCTTTGCATTTGAAATGTTATGTCCTTTTATTTAATGTTAGCACTTTGGTGCTTATCTTCTCCATCATTTAGTTCTTATCAAGAATTCCTTAATTATATTTTCCTGTTTGTCACACCATTGGCTAGTTGTGCACACTGTGGCATTAGTTCAAAATTCACCCCAATGATGCGCCGTGGCCCTGCTGGTCCAAGGTCTCTATGCAATGCTTGTGGCCTTTTCTGGGCAAATAGAGTGAGTACATATCCTTTTTTTCATAGCTTTATTTTACTAGCTATATAGGTTGTCTTTTTTATGCCATATGCTGCTTGAGGAACTATTCTTGGCCAAGAGGGGGCTTGGTTTTGGTTATTTAGTTGCCGTATAGGTTGTTATTTTTGCTGTGTGTTGACATTCTTGGCATAGAGTGGATTTGGCTTTGGTTATTTTGTTGATATATACGTTCTTTTTGCTGAATGTTAACATTCTTGGCATAGAATGGGTTTGGCTTTGATTATCGTGTTGATATATTGGTTGTTGCTTTTGCTGTGTGTTGTTTGAGTAATTTTATTTGCTTCATCTTCTCATATTGACATATGGGGATTGAGGTGCGCCATGCAATTATTCCACCCATTTGGTGTTTTTTGCTCTACCTCACAAAAGTTGGTAGTTAAAATTGTTTTGATGAGTTATTTTCATTTGCGTTGATCCAACTTTGCTGACACAGACCATCTTTACTGCATGAATACTTGTCGAATGCTAAGGTCAAAATTGTTGTTGAATAAGGTAGGTGAAGGAGTTATACTACTTAACATAAGAAGAATGTTGAAAGATTGCAATAGGTAAAATTTTCTAGTCAATTGAGGTATTTTTGAGCTTCAAAGGTAAAAATTTATAGTCAGTTGAGATCTTTTAGACCTTCAATGGTGACTACCTATACGCAGCAGAATGACGTTCGTCAAGGAATTAGAACAATGAAGTACTTAACCTTGAACGAGCTAGGCAAAGGAATTGTAGAATCATTGATGTTATATGTTGAATAAGTGGGTCCAATTATATGTTCAACTTGAAGTGTTGAACAATGAATAATGAAGCTTGCAACATGTGGTTCAAAGTTAAATCTACTTGGAAGTCATGAATCTTGGAAGCATCTTTTTTGATATTCTGGTCAGTAGGCACCATCTAACTCTAGCTTGTTTGTCATTTCCTACTAATAGCTAGATTGAGTTGTAGGCCAGTTTACCACAAGGTATCCATGTTAAGGCATGCTTACGCTGTTTAAACTTTGCTTAGTGAGGTTTTATGTGACTGGTTTCTGCTTGACTTCCAAATGCTGATCTAAGTTGGTTTACTGAGCATTTGTTGAGCCTGCATTCTTGATGAAGAGAGGTATTCACCAGAATTGTATCAGTTAACTTGTGTTCTAATAAGCAAGGGGGGTTCATAATATTACAAGTGTTACCAATGCATCCAGTGAATTGCAAGAGCATTCAGAATACTTGTGCGCCTCTGTACTTGGTGTAGAGATATGCTAAAGATAAAGTTTAATTAGGTTTCATAACACTAAGGCATTGTTGTCCAAATTGTGAATACCACGCTGCAGGGTACTTTGAGAGAATTATCCAAGAAAACTCAGGATCATTCTCTGATTCCAATTGAGCAGGTAGATTCATCAGTTGCACCTTTGTTAATATTCATGTTATTTTATATGATTTATTTCATTTTTCTTTTGGAATCTGAATAAGGCTGAAGTTGAAGCAATTGACTCGGACGCTGGAACTGCCACCAATGCACATGCCAATAGTGTTCCTTATGCAAATGGTGATGATTCAACTTTAATATCAGAGCGCTAAGTTTCCCAGCTCTTGGAGGCATGTTTGCAGTCAATTGGCATTAAGTCAAGTTGAAGGTTTTCTAGTAATATCTATCAGCTTGTTCTCTAGAATGTACAGATTTATAGTACCATAATCAATACATGTGGTAATCCTGCCTTTGGTACTTACCATTAGATTTAGACGACTGTACTATCAATGTACAACATAAGAGCTTCAGATGATATGTCTTAGTGTACAAAATACTTCTATCATGATACTCTATGCCCAACTCTTTTGTACAAGAAAAAGAAATAACAAGTTTCATTGCTCTTGTTCAAAATCGGCTTACATTTAGCCATGCTACAAATTGCCAGAGTAACAATTAGATATATCCGTCACTTTCAGTCGTCAACCTGCTCGAGTCTCTAATTTACTTGAATTAGTATGCAACAGGACGCTGTAATTACTAGAACTGTCGAAGGTAACAAGTTGCATTAGAGAAAAGGATACCGAGCGTTGCTGAATAATCGACGAAGGTAAGTCTTTCGGGTGTGGTGTAGGGCTTCTCCGAGACAATATAGGCACCTGATTGGGAGGATTCATTCAGAATTTAGGCTGATGCAATTCGATATCGGCAGAACTTTGGGCTTCTTTACAGATCTCACGTACGTGTGGAACCTAGGCTTCCGCAGGATTGAACTGGAAGTAGATTCTACTGTAGTAAATCACTACAATTATTTCTTCAACAGTCACTAAATCTCAGGCGCTCAACTTCATTGTCCACGAAATTAACTAGCTCTTTACTCGCAACTGGATTATTACTCATCGACATATCTTCAGAGAGAATAACAAATACGTAGACTATCTTGCAAACTATGCTGGTCGATTCAATATAGACATCACTTATTTTAAGAATACACCGATTAGGTGCACCTTTTTCTGAAAGAGGATTTGTGGGGTACCGTCTCCCCTAAATTTACTATATAATTTGTTGCGTTTCCCTTTGTAAAAAGAAAAAAGAGCAAAGGATTAGACATTCTGTTTGTCCTCTCTTCCTTGTCTTTAGGTTCTTGTTCAGTTCGGACAAGATTAGGTACTTATTGTCAGCTTTCATGGTTCAACTTTTAACAGATAACTTATCATGTTTAAGGCAGGGGATTCTTTGTCCCCCTTACCCTGGCCCTGCTCTGGCCCCTGGCCATCAGGGCCATCCACTCATGTGGACCGCTCTGACCCTGCTCTGGGTCAGAGTAGGGCCAGGGCAAGGGAGACAGAGGATCTGGCCCCCATGTTTAAGTAGCCTCAATAAAGTCCTCAAAGTATCGGGTTAACAAGTTTCACCTATTTTAAAATATTTTTTTTAGTCTTTATATTAAAATTTAATATTCAAAAAATGTAAAATTTATCTTAATATTTTCTTCAACATATAAACTAAATCTTAATATTTTAAAATCAAATTTAATGATTATAAAATATTCAATTATAAATATAAATAAATAAAAATTTAAACAATTTATTACGTATTACATCAATATTAACGTAATATTAATATTAATTAAAACGAAATTAAATATCCATCTCTTATACTAATATAATACTAATTTATATGTAATTTTTATTAAGTTATATAAGGTTTAATTTGAATTAAATTTAAATTTATTTTTTAATTTTTAATAAAACTTAACTAATTTAATTTAATTTCAATAAACTCTATTCAGCCCTAACTTTTTCAATTCCTCCATCTAATTCTCTCCGATGAGGACCCTTCGGAGCTCCAACATACAAGAACTGAATATTCATTTGAATAATCAGCATCGGTCTCCACCATAGAAGCACTGAACTTTCATTTGAAAGTTCAGTATTCTGACAAAAGAAAATCTACAGCACTAACAGTCATGCCAAATGCAGAACACACGTGTAAGAGACTCTTTAAGAGCAACAAAACTTTATCACCTCATCTTCAATTTGTGTAGCAAGCTCTCTGGTTGGAGCCAACACTGAGACAGTTGGGCCATTTGAGGATTATTGCGACGTTGTCTCAGAAGCTTGCAGGTAGGGATCAAGTAGGCTAGTGTTTTGCCAGAACCAGTTTCTGCAATTGCCACAATATAACTGCATTGGATTGCAATCAACCATGTTTATGCCTAGATTGGGGTTGGAATCAAAAACCAAAATAATGTATCTGATAAAAAGTGACGAATAACAATGATGATTACCCCATAACAAAAGAATGACAATGCATGCTGGAAATCGCTTTTTAGATTAGAGAAGGGAGCTTGATTTCCAAATTAGAGAAGACAACTCTATGACCTGTTTGACAATTAACTCATTGCATTTAGCTATTAGCTGATAGCTGATTATATCAGCTAATTTGACCAGCAGATTGCATTAGCTGTTTGTTAAAGATGTTTGATAAAATTAGTTGTTTAGTATTAGCTATTTATGTGTAAAATGATTTATGAAGACATGATTTTAAAAAAAAATTATAAGGATATGAATATTATATATTTTAATATTTCGATGAATATTATAATAAAAATTTAGATTTTTGATATTTAATTCTACAAAAATTAAGTTTATAACTTTAATAAAATAATCATCATCATCATCATCATCATCATCATCATCATCATCATCATAACAAAGTTCGTGTTGAGTTAAATTATGGAAGGAAGTCAGAAAGAAAAAAATAATAATTTACAAAGTTCTATGACATCCTGATTACAAGTTGAAGGCATGAATACTATTACAATAGACTATAAGGCTATACAATTTTATGTGTATAAATATTCATATCCTCTTGGATTTATTTGTCCTTACTCAAGAACCTAGTTAATAATTTGGTCATCTTGGAAATAATTCCCATGCCAACTTTTTACTGATTAAATGTTGCGCTGCACCTCCAAGCTGATGTGTCCAAAAGTAGCATGAGCTTTTCTAGTGGTGAATTGCAATATAATCCTCTTCATTGTGAAATAACAAACAAACATCAATAGCATAACCACATTCTTTGCCAAGTGCCATTAATGAACTTAAGTTTGTATATATCTTCTCAGAACTTGGGTGTGATGTATCTTCTGAAGCAAAAGAGTGAATCTGACCCCTAATGATGATCCAACTGATTCCAGGAGACTTTCTCATACCCTTTTCTTTTAGCCATAGTCTTATTAGTCTAACCTCTGACTAAAGACCTATTGCAGCATATATATTAGATAGTAGCACGTAGTTCCCCACATTGGTCGGTTCTAATTCCACAAACTTTTCAAAAATGACTGCAGCTAGCTTGGTGTTAACATGAAGTCGACAAGCATTTAGCAGAGCCCTTAAAACTGATGCATCTGGTTCAATAGGCATAGAATTGATAAACTCTCATGCTTCATCCAAACAACCACCTCGACCAAGTAGATCCACTACACAACCGTAGGTCATCCAAAGATGTACCTGAGTTATGATAAGAAGTTTCTGGTCTATACAGGAATTGTTGTATGTCTTATATACTATCAAGGAAGTAATTCGGCTGATTATCTCATCCATAATTAAAATTTGTATGATCACTCCAAACATAATTATAAGGCTGGTAATATAAGTTATGAAAGAAATTACTTCTGTCCATGAAAAAAAATCAAAATTTAAATCACTAATACTAAATAGAAATTGAAAAGATCAAGAATTAACTGAAAAGAAACAAATTGCAAAAAAAATATGTAAACACCAATTAAAATCAAGAACAAAAACTTAGCACCGCACTCCTTAGTAATGACACCAAAATTGTCAGCTCGTCGTATCGCTAGTCAAAATAAACTAGACCTACTATTGCAGTAGTGGTGAATGTAGGTCGATCCCACAAAAAGTGTGTGTAAAATTATTGAAATAAAAATAATTGGTATTTAGGTTTAAGGGGTTTTGGTTTCAAAAAATAAGAAAATAAAATAAAGCTAAACTAACTAACAATGGTAATTTAAAGAAAACATGTAAAAAAATGATGAAAGTGGAGAATTTGCTAAGAACCCGGTTCTTTGGATAAATCTCAGCCTACACCCTAATTAAACATATTTTAATGATTTGTTGTTCTCAAACCTCTCCTAGCAACTATTAATCATGAGTTAATAATTAACCCGAGTTTTCCCTTAAATAGTGTTTAATCGAGATACGATCACTAATTAAACCTAACTATCGAATAACCTAGGATACGATCTCTAGATTCAATTGGGTAGTAGCATTACGAATTAGAAAAATCGATTAATCAAGGTAACAACCATATATGATGCGTCATTTAACCTAGGTTATGCTATCCCTAATGATTACGAACCATTACTCGCTATAAATGAATTTCAAATATAACAATTACGAATTATATCAAAATTCTAGCAATGGATTTGTAATAAAACGATTCAGTGAACGCATTAAATTTATTTTTTTACAATACCCAATAGGTTCATACACAAATAATTGGACTATAATGATAACACAATCATTCATACAGGAAACCCAAACCCATATGAATAAGATAACACAATCAATTTCTAAAGAGAAAGAAACAACAAAAATAGTGAAGGAATGCTTAACCGAGATGTTGGCGTCCATGTCATCTTCGAATCGGTGTCGGGACTTCTACCCCTTTATAGGTCTCTCACAGTTGAGAGCTTCCATAGCCCTCTTCATTGTTGTCACCCAAAGCTTCCAAAAAT
>JANZLC010000036.1:5594-16453 GCA_026413385.1 Erythroxylum gracilipes
AATCTTGAGACAAACAAGTAAGTATTTGATTACCTTATTGAGTTATATGTGAGCATAACATCCATAAAGATTGGTTAAAGATGAATTGAGATGAATTGCATGTGAGGTTGATGATGAGATATGGTTGAAATATGATGAATGAATTGGTTTTGTTTTGATGTATGGAAATCCTAGGTTATAGATTGTTTTGAGAATGAACTAGGTTGAGATTAAAGGTATGTCAAAGATAAATTTATGCTGAAAAAATATGCTAATGTAATGTTTTTGGAATAGAAAAGAACTGGGGTGTAACATGTAAGATAATAAATTAAAGCATTTGTTTGATTGATGATGCTTAAGAGATAAATTGTTTATGAATTTTCAATTGAATGATTTGGCTTGGAATTTGAGATGAAATGATGAGAAATTGAAGTATCCTTGAAGTATAAGTAAGATATAGTTGAAGAACTATAATGAAGGAGTTAGAGTTTGGAAGAAAAATTGAAGAAAAAGAAGGGTGGGTCTCAGATCACATATCCCACGGTCGTGGGAATTGTATGGTTCCTTTCCACAATCATTGAAATGCTTGGCAGAAAGGAGGGTTTGTGTTATATGTTTTAGTTGAGTTATATAAGGATAAAACAATATACATTGATACTTTTAGACTTAATTTGGGCTTAAAAGAAGCTTAGTTTGATGTTGAATCAATTCATAAAGTGTTTGACGAGTTTAGGTTCTTAAATGATGTTATAATTCAATAAATGAGTTGTTTGATATCAATTCATATGAATTTCTAAAGTATGAGATGTCAACAGTATAAGGATGTTCTTATGAACACAAGCAAGGATGAATGAGTGAATAAGATTTGTGTATAAGGTTACATACCTGGGATAGTCAATTGAGCATGGATTGAACATAACACATGTACATGTGTAAGATTGAGCACTTATTTGATTAAATAAGTTAGTAATGTGTAAATATGTGTGTATTATATGATATAAAAGCGTAAATTGACCGACAACTTCTATTTGAGCTTAATTATTATGTTTTTGAGGTATCTTGATGCGTTTATTAGTGTTTTAGAGTCAACGTCGAAGAACAGAGAAGTTTCAAAGACACTAGGACCGAAACAACGGCCCACAATCGTGGCACCATAGGGCACGATCGTGACAGAAGCATTAGAGTTAGCCCACGATCGTGGCATATCAGAAGCACAGGACATGGCCTATGATGGTGGCCTGCTTGTCGTGATCGTTACAGAAGGCTAGGATGTGGCCCACGATGGTGGCATGCAAGGCCACGATCGTGTGCCACCATCGTGGGCCTGCGTCGGTAATTGTGTGAAGAGAGATCTCGCATGGGTTCCCTATAGTTTATTGGACAACTTCATGTCTAATTAGGGTTTTAGATAGGTTGTTAATTGAGAAATTGCAATTTTCCATAATCTGATTAGGTTTTACAATTTAGGGTTAATGGTTATAACTCGAGAGAAAGTAATCAACCCTAGGATCGTCTAGAACCAATAATGCAGTAAGCCATAATTGATTAGGTTAGCGTTAAAGATAGGTAAAATTCCCCTTTCTCTCAATTGACAGTTCCTTTAATTCTTGAGTGTGTTGCAATAGCTAAATTGTTAATATTTTCGTAATTGATTCTTGGATTAAATTGCGTAAATGAATTGAATTTTTGTTTTAGTTTTGCTATCTTTTAAATTTTTGCGAATTGTGTTGGCCTTAGATTTAGGACTAGCTTGTCCCTCCTCGTGGGATCGACACCTTAGGTATTATGTAAATGACCCGTGTGCTTGCAGATTATCGAGGTTAATCATTAGAACTTATACATATTGAAAAATTACGATCAAGTTTTTGGTGCCGTTACCGGGAAACAGATTAGTTTAATTCTTTATTCTAAGGCTTTTTCACTATCTTTTGTTTTTTTTAAAAGAAGTTTGGGGCGTAAAGTAGAGACATAGCAAGACATCTTAGAGTGAGAATGAGACATTTGAAGAGCTAGATACTAAGAAGAAATGGAAAGAACAATGATGGAGGATAAATATTATAAGGAGCAAGGAACTTTTGCAAACTACAATGAGGCACAGAATAATTAGGGAAGTAACGATCCTTATTGGAATATATACACTTCTGGGTGGCAAAACCACCCAAATTTCTGTTAGTCCAATAATGTAAGCACTTACTTAGGACCTCAAGACCTATCAAGATTTCAGCAAGATGAGTCCAGTTCATGGGATTCTAAATTAGATGAGATCCTGGATAAGCTCATGAATATGGAAGAGGGCCAGAAGAGCAAATTGAGCAAGTAACAGAAAATCATGCCTCATCTATTCATAACTTAGAGATTCGAGTGAGACAGCTTTCCCGTGAATTTTGTAAAAGAAGTGTGGAAGACTCTTTAAGTAATATGGAAATATATCAACGAGAGCAATATTAGGCTATAACACCTAAGAATGAGGGGGACCCAGAAGGACCAATGGAAAACCAAACTGAACCCTACCTTATTGAAGAGCAAGAGAAGAAGAAAGAGGATGAAGAAAAGAATGCCAACCTCCCTACTATTCACTAGTTTTTGATATACCATGTGTGAACATCGAAAAATCTTTAGTAGATATCCATGAAAAGAACCTTATCCTTCAGATTAATGATGACCAAGTGACATTCAACATGAATGATGTATTAAAGAATCCGAAGGAGAGTAGTTCATTCAGGATAATTAATGTGTTCGAATCTTCTAAAGAATAAAAGGACGAAGAACAGATGACAACAGACATTAATTTTAAAGAAGCTATGAAAGTCTTTCCTCGTGGAGCAGAAGAAGCAAAGGAGACGAAGGTGATTAAGGAAGAAAGAGAGCAGCCCACCTTCTTACAAGATAAATTGTTGAATTCAATGGAAGATTCAGGGAGTTTTGTTATTCCCTATTTTATTGATAGTTTGTTAGTGAGAAGGGCATTACTGAAATTAATTGGTTTTCTCAACTTTATTAATATTGTCCTTCTGATCATTTTGCAATTTGTAGCTTACTTACAAGTTACAAAACTGATATTGAATGAAATGGGTCGAAGCAAGCTGCTCATGATTGATCCCGACTAAGCTTCCAATGAAAGAAAGGCGTCAAGCTACCGACATTAAAAGAAGCACTACATGGGAGCCAACCCATAGATTGTTAATTCCATAATTATTTCCTTTGATTTTTAGATAGTTTGAATTACATAGTTAGGTTGTTTTCTTTCCAAATAAAATTGGGAAGGCATAGGACTTCAACATGAATTAGATGATCGAGGAAGTCAGCAAAAGAGAGGTGAAAGAGCTATAAAGAGTTAAGAAATGATATTGAGAAAGTGTAGAAGGACAAAAGAAGAAAAAAAATCACAAATTGCTGAAAAAAATTGCAGGTTACGGCAAGGTAAAAATAAGGACACGCGAATGTCATTTTCAATTTTTACCATTTTACCCTTCAATCACCTATATATTCATTTCTAACTTCACTTTTTCACTCATTTCCATTTTTTCTTTATCTCTCTAAGCTTTAAACCTCCAAACACTCTCACTTCTCTCTACCAAAATTTCAAACTTCCAAATTTCTTTCAACTTTTACTGACTCGCAAGCTAGTATGCCGCGCATCAAGTAAACAGCAAGGCTTAATCAATCAGTAGGGCCAAACCAAGTCTCGGGATAAGGGAAAAGGAATAGGGCAACTAATTATGGTTCACCTTTCTCGATCTTCTCAAATGAGGAAGGTGCCCCCTTTTATTCTCTTCAGAATAAGCAAATTATGGTTCCAAAGTATTTTCATTTTGAAACTTTAGATAGATTAGAATTGCGAGATAAGGTCGAAAGATTAACAGAGAGAATTTAATGGGGACAGTTCATTCAATTTCAATCCCCAATTTACGAAGAACTTACCTTAGAATTCTTTACATCCCTTCAATTTGAATCCAAAAAACTTAAGGAATTGTGATTTAGGTTGTGGGGACAACTTTAAGGGCTTGATTATGAGACTTTGTATGAAATTTGTGGTTTTCCTTAGTCATCTATAGTGGATCAGCATGATGATTTCCGTGTCAACCCTTACTGGACTAAACTAACTAGGTTGGAGAATTTCGACATTAAGAATGCAGACAACAACATCATCAGGAGCCACGAACACTTATTGATGCAAAAATTCATATGTCAAATTCTTTTTGATAAAACAGAAACCAACAAGTGTTCAACGAAAGAACTTTTTATGTTATGGTGCATGGACTATAGCATTCCAGTTTGCACAACCACCACATCTTTAACGCAATTATTGTTGCTCGAAAGAAGAGGAACAATAACTTAGGAATTGGTTACTTGGTTTTGGCCATAGCTAATGACTATGGAGTTAAGTGTAATGGATTCATAGTCTACCATCCTGAATTTATGAACCGTCATCATCTATAGTGAGTTGAAATCCTAAAATCCCATAATATGGAACTTTGGGATATTAATGCCAAAATACAAGTCAAGGGCAAGACTATTCAAGCGAGTTCAAGTGCTCAACAACAACAAGAAGAGGATTTGACTAGTGAGGAGTCCGAGGAAGAAGAAAAAACAAAAGAATCGGGCTGGAAAAGAGTGCTTGATACAATTTCTGCAAACACCAAAGTAATTATAGATACACTCGCGGAGAACTCCAGAAGAATGAAGGAGATGGCATGAACACAACGACGTCAGAGCCCATCGTTATTTCAAGGCTCAAGACGTCCAACTTCCACCCCCAACACCATCCCTGCCTCCATCACCATAAGGCTTTTTTTTAACCCCTTTCTTTTTAAATTTAATCTTTATGTTATTTTTGTTTCACTTTAATTTATGTTTTGTCATTCCATATGTGTTTATTTGTTCCCTTATCACATTGAGGACAATGTGTTGCTCAAGTGTGGGGAGGGTTATATGTTTTGTTTTTAATGTGATTTTGCATATTATATGATAATTTTTAGATTGCATTTTGTGAATCAAATGAATGTGTCAATGGCTTAAATGGATTGAAATTTATTTAATTTTGATCATAGTTTATCAGGTTGTGGAGAATCATTAGCTCACAAAAATTAGGGAATTTGGGGGTTCTTTGGTTAAATATGCAGCATAATTAGGATTTAGTGTTAAGTTATAACCCATTAAAATGTCACATTCATATATAATTTGAGGGCTTTTGACTTAAGTAGCTTTGCTATTATTTTTTCATAAAAACGAGTAGCTAAAGCAACAAGGTAGGCATTAAATTAAAAAAATGTGTTTGTTAATGTTAAATAAATTCTTATTTTGTTGGCTTTCAAGTTATGAATAGAGTTAGTAGCCAGTTGAGAATATGATGTAGCTAAGTAACTAGATCAACACGCATCACAAATGTGTGTCTCTGTGTCAAAAGGCTATAATGACATTTCAACCAAGCAGTTTAATAAAAAAATGATTTAGTCGAGTAACCGGATTGACATTCATCACCAATGTTTGCCTCCGAGTAAAAGACTAGGTTATTGCTTAAATAATAATAATGATAAAGTGTTTTCTAATATAAACCTACTGAACTTGTAATAGATTGACTTTTCATGAAAACATACTTAGAAGTAGTTACAAAGTTTAAATGACCACATAATTATTAATGTGTATGTGCAATTCAAAAGGGTAAATAAATTAACATTTAGATATGAATTAATATGTATATTTAGTTCAAAGCCCCTAGTCGTGGATTTTGTTTGTTAATGATTTGATATGACTTGAATGATTGTGTTTTAAATTAAATTTATTTCATAAAGTTGAAGTCATTGTCTCATTACTGCATTGTGTGTTGTATGTTTGTTATTTTGTTTGCTTGAGGACAAGCAAACATTTAAGTGTGGGGATGTTGATAAGTATGAATTGCATCGTGTTTTAGGGCTTATTTGATATGTGTTTAATTGTTAATTCAATCATTAAGTATGTGTTTAGGTTAGAATTGTATTAGTTTGCTAATTATTTATGTTTAAAGTGTTTTATGGGTTATTATAAGTCTTCGAGCTTAATTATTATGTTTTTGAGGTACCATGATGTGTTTGTTAATATTTCAGGTTCAACATCAAAGAACGGAAAAGTTTCGGAGATACTAGGGTCAAAACAACTACCCACGATCGTGGCATAATAGGAAATGATCGTGACAGAAGCACTGGAGTCAGCCTGTTCCACGATTGTGACTAAAGCCTAGAACATGGCCCATGATCGTGGCCTGCGACGCACAGACACTAAAAAATGTCAAGTTTTGATGGATTTTTTGGACCTTTTGGACTCTGAAAAAATCCTAAGGCTGCTCAGAACACAACAGGTATTAAAGAATAAGACAAACTAGAGGAAGGAGCTCTTGCATCAGCCACTTTTGAGAGAAACCCTAGAGAGAATTGTTGAGAGATTGAGAAAGAGAAGAAGGAAAAGAGAAGTGGAGAAGAAGCTGACATAGATGTACTTCCCGAATCAGGAGTTTCCCGACATTGCTGCCTCCCATTTTCATTTAATATTGTATTTCCTGTTATTTTTATTTTTATTATTGTATAAAATTGGGAATAGTAGTTTGATGATAGGAATTGTGAATGATGAGATGTTTGAAACTCATCTTCAGGTTTATCTTTGATTTAATGAAATCTGATTGTTTTATGTTTATTGGATTTATTGTGATTGATTTCTATGATTGCATAATTCGATAATAAACCGAGAGGGTGAATCGAATGAAAATTAATTAAATTGGTATAACGAGAGTTAGGTGATTTAATAAGAACGAGAAATTAATCAAATCGGTAATTGTATGAAGAGAGATCTCACATAAGTTTCTGATAGTTTATTGGACAACTTCAGATCTAATTATGGTTTTAGATAGGTTGTTAATTGAGAAATTGCAATTTTTCATAATCTGATTAGGGTTTATAATTTAGGGTTAATGGTTATAACTCGAGAGAGAGTAATCAATCCTAGGATCATCTAGAACCAATAATTCGGTAAGTCATAATCGATTAGGTTAGCATTAAAGATAGGTAAAATTTCCCTTTCTCTCAATTGATAGTTCCTTTAGGTTAATTCTTGAGTGTGTTACAATAGCTAAATTGTTAATATTTTCATAATTGATCCTTGGATTGAATTGCGTAATTGAATTGAATTCTTGTTTTAGTTTTGCTATCTTTTGAATTTCTGCGAATTGTGTTGGCCTTAGATTTAAGACTAGATTATCCCTCTTCTTGAGATCGACACCTTAGGTACTACACGAATGACCCGTGTGCTTACACATTATCAAGGTTAATCATTATAACTTACACACATCAAAAAACCATAACCATAGAGCAGGCTTGGGTTTGCCCAACAACCCAATTTTAAAAGAACTATGGTTCTTACCATATCAATGGAAAGCATAAGTCCTAATATTTTGGTTGAAGGATTTGTTCTAAGGTCTCAACAATACTTGGATGGATTTATATATATCTCACATATATATTCAGATAGTTATTATAACTATATGGTATGATTATGGATGCTTCAATTAAATTGAGCCTATGTCTATAACCACCCTATCATGCCTTTTTAACCAACCATTAAAATGCATCTAATGCATGTAACACACAAATGAGGTTTAATTTAGGTTGTGACTTGACTATGCATCAAAAGTTCATGATTCGATTCAACTCTTAAACCAAATCGGGCACTAGTGTTAGTCTTGGCTAATTCGAATTATGAATGTGATTCAATTAGAAACCCTAAAATTCAATTATTTTTATGTCCAAATTAAACACTTTAGTTCTAGTGCACATGCCTTTTCTAGTCACACTAAAAATGAAATGCTCTACTTGGATTAATTCTAAATTAATCCCTAGGGTTTCCAAAATTTCAGAACATCAATTAGTCATCTAAAGCATTCCTAGGTCATCTCAAATTTATGAAGACAATTTCGGCACAAGTCAAAAATATCTTAACAGCCAAAATTATCAAAATAAATGAGTTAACCTACTAGACACTAAAGAGACCGATTCAATGTCTGGAAATTTTACAAAACCCTAATTTCAAGGACATGCACTTACCATGCTACTAGCATCAAAATAATACATTTCTTATCTCATAAAAATGTTTCAAGGTCTTATAATCAAAACCCATGCACATAAGTCATCAAACAAGTCAGCCTCATTAGCTTTCCAAAAACAGACCAGTGTTGACTTTGGCTTGATCTATTAATTGAATCAAGTTCAATTAATTATAGAAAAATTCCAAAGTCTTATACACATTCTAAATGTGTCTAATAAAATATTTCAGAATATAATTCCTAGGAATTCTTTATGAACTTAGTGGAATTCTCCAGCACATCATATGTCTACTAACACTTGTCACACACCACTAGCATGCATGTAAAATTGAGAATAAATAATTAATCACTTCAAAAATAGGTATCATGCATCTCACACAAGTGGAAACATCATATGTGTATGTTCATGAAGGAAATTCACAAAAACAATTTTTAATAAAATTATTCTAGAATTTACAAACATGCATGTACATCAGATTTTTAGAATTTCCCATAACTTCATACATGCATCAGGCTGAAATTAAAATCGGAGTAAAATAGCAAATGACATTCAATTGCAATTTCCTTTGATAGAAACATAATATAACACCTTATAAACATTTTGTGAAAGAAAATTAGAAAAATAATTTTTCTAGAAGTATTACGAAATTTTCAAAATCAGCACATGCATTCTATTTTCCAAAAATTCCCAAAAACTAACATATGGATAGACTGGAAATTAATTCACAATAAATAAAGAAAATGACATTCAATTGCAATTTCCTTTGACAAAAACATAATATAACATCTTATAAACATTTTTTTGAAAGAAAATTAGAAAAACCATTTTTCTACAATTTATATGAATTTTTTCAAATCAACATATGTGTTAGTCACAACCCAGCAAACAGTTTGCACATGTTTAATAGATCATCTAATACATGCATAAGTAGCTCTGATACCACTGTAAGGGAGCCATGGGTACATACTTCTCATGCATGGCTATGCATTGAAAGTATTGGAATCCAGAATCCATGTGCATATATATAAACAGAATGTAAGAATATGAAATTACAACATATGAACCTTGCAAATGCTCCTCCTTTCTTGAATCTTCTACTTGTTTGGGTTGTAGCAAACACCAAATACCTTTAAAAGCCAGTGAAGAACACATAAAGATGAAGAAATATTAGTGTATAAGGATTATTAGAGCACCAAACAAGATGAATTCAAGTAGATTCTCAATCGAGAGTTAAATAATCAAATTACATGTAATTAAATTCATGCAACAATTGTATAAAATTGGATGAACAAACCTCAAGATTCCTCCTCTCAACCTCCAAAACTCTCCTGGACCCTTAACCTCTCAATTGAGTATGGTTTTTAGCTGAATTTCGTGTGTACATAAGTGAAGAACTCATTTATATACCACATGTCATCAAGTGTATGTTTCAATCCATAGAGAGCTTTAGCCAGTTTACATAGATGAAGCGGCTGCGTTTTGCTTTCAAATCCTTATGGCTAATTTATATAAATAGTTTCATGTAAGTCCTTATATAGAAATGCATTATTGATATCAACTTGCTAAATCTCCTAGTGATGGGAAACAGCAAGTGATAGCATTACTCTGACTGTTGAGGATTTCACAACAGGGCTAAAAGTTTTTGAAAAATCAATGCTAAGGGTTTGATTAAACCCTTTAGCAACAAATATGGCCTTATGTTTAAAGACAGTCCCATCAGCAATATATTTAGTCTGGAACACCCATTTTGTGCCAAGAATATGCATGGTAGGCTCATAGGGAATAAGTGTCCAAGTATGATTATATCGTAGAACATTGAATTCATCTTGCATAGATTAAAACCATATAGGATTATTTAGAGCTTCAGAAACTGTTGTTGGTTTAGTGTGAGGATTTAAGACAAGAGAGAAGGAATAGAGTTTAGGTTTAAAATTTTCATTTTTGGATCGAGTTTGCATGGGATGAATATTTTATATGAATGGGAATAAAGGATTTGGTTCAGTATTTAGTGTGGTTGATAGAATGGGATTAGGTAAAGTATTTTGATTGTTTAGTGAAGTTATAGGATGTGATGGTGAGCGAGGATTTTGAGAATGTACTTATCTATTGGAGAATTCAGTTAAGTGAGAATATTTTGTAGCAGGGGAGTGATTCGTGTCAACCTTAGATGAAGGTGAAGGTGTACCATTTGAAGTTGAGGTCAAAGTGAAGGTAGGGAGACTTGGTGAAGCTATAAGATGATTTGAGTGTGTGGGAAACAGTTGAGAAAATGGAAATTCTTCCTCGTTGAATACAACATGACTAGATAGTATGATTTTCCCTTAATTAGTCAAACATTTGTAACCTTGATGCATTGAGTTGTACCCAAGAAAGACACATTTTTTGGTATGAAACCCAAATTTATGATGAGAGTAATATCTAAGATAGGGAAAACAACTACAACCAAAGGTTGTAAGATGAAGATAGTTTGAGGGTTTATTGCACAACTTTTCAAATGGTGAGAGATTATTTAGTCTTGGAGATGGGAGGTTATTGATAAGATAGGTGGCTGTGGACAAGGCTTCTATGTAACACCCCACTCCCGCAGGACCCAAACCCGACATCAATTGTGATATCCGAATTCGTGACTCGCGAGGGTGGCATGCTACTGCGCTCAATCAGTCAAAACTTAGTACAATTTTTTTTCTTTTTGTTGACCACACTCACAATCATAATATACGGAGATTCATAACCAAATTGGGTCCAGTTTCATTCATAGGCATTGTCAAACCAACACATTACAATCAATAGAATTTCAATAGCCCATTTGGG
>JANZLC010000036.1:47225-66056 GCA_026413385.1 Erythroxylum gracilipes
AGTGAATGAGAAGAAAGATGACATATCCAGATCTGTCCAAGAAGAAACTTCGAGGAAGAATCGAAGATTTGTACCAACGTGTCATTTTTGCGGAGTTATCGGGCATATAAGGCTGAGATGCTACAAGATGTTACAGATGATATTTCAAAGGGGTCAAAATCGAAAATCTAGACACTCTTCATTAAATTTCTAGCAGCATCTCATGGTATTGAAGCAAGCTTGGATTAGAATGGGTCAAGTACAAGCACAAAAACATAGTGAAGGAAAAACAAGAAAATGTCTAGATTTACAGTTAGTTACTATTGAGGAAGTAACTGCAGAAACTGAAGAACTTTCAGTTACTTCGGATGATAAACCAACCAAAACAACGGAAGTTGATTTGAATCGTGGTTCTTCATTTCGAATCCGAAGAAATCATCCAGTAGAAATTGTTTTTGGAGATGTGAGCGAAAGAAGAAAAACAAGAGAAAGAAACAGGGTTGATTATCAAGAACTTATAGGCTATTTGTATTGTACATCTTCATTTGAGCCAAAGTGTAAGTCCAAGATTGAGATTCTTCGAGGAGCACAGGGACAGTGTGCTTTACATTTTTGAATTATTTTTTAATATTGCAAAAAAAACAAACAAAAAAAGGCAAAAAAAGAAAGACAAAAAGATTTTTTGTTTGTTAGTTTTATGTTGCTATTGACGTCTTATCTTTTAGTAGTTTGCTTATGACTTCTATTTGGCTCTACCGATGACTCCTCAGCTCTCTCATCACTGCGGGTCTCTTTCTTGGGTATCTGTCTCTCTCACTACCCTGACAACACTTATAGTTCATTGCTTGGGTTTATGAAATTGATCAGTATGATGAAGATGGAATTGAAGTAAGTAGTGATATATTGGCATGTGTTTTGGATGGTGGTAAATTGTCTTCTTAGCATGCTTATGATTCTTCTGTTGCATCTATTGGTAATTATTATGATTATGTTTCTGTCCCAAAGAGGAGACATCACAGTGTTTATGGTGAACGTTACATTTAGGGGGAGATTTCAAGATATATATGTGACTATTCGTCTTGCTTTTTGGCATCTTTTTGTCCCAAGGGGGAGAAATTTGGATGATTGGAGAACTTGATGTTAATTAAGGGGGAGTATTTTTCCTATGGATTGTGCATTTGATTTATATGTCCAATTATGATGTTTAGGGGGAGTTTCACATTTGTGACAAACAATGCCAAAAAGGGGGAGATTGTTAGAATATATTTTATATATTATTTATTTGGTTTTGGAATTTTTAAATTGGACATATAAAAGATGGAGGTTGTGTTTTATTATAAGTCCATGTAGTTATTGCCTGCTTATTTGATTTAAAAAAGGAATCTATGAGATACACACGATAAGGATGAAATCCTATAAAATTCCATTGTAGCTCTTTGGTTATTCTGTGATGATGTGGCACCTTTATGATGGACAATGAATATACCTCCTATATTTAGTGGATTCTTTGAAATCTTCTAATATATGTGTATGTCTCCTAATTATGGAAGGAGTCTAGCTGTACACGGATATTGAAAATAAAATCTGCAGTGAGTTCTTTTGGGTTTTGACGCATGCGTGGATAATTGGATGAAGTGATCACATTTCTAGCTTAGAAGTTGTTCTACATATCCTATTAATGGTTATCTGTGCATTAATTGCCTATGGATGAGTGGTATAGTAATGCATGTACATTAATGACTAATGAATGTGAGGCATAGGATGGTGTGCGATAATTGATATATGGGAGTTACTTGTCAATGGAATATATACGGTGTTGATGTGAGTAGCAGTCCATTTTAGAGAGCAATGCATGTGCATGAGTCACTAGAGTTGATGGGTTTCTTTGGTCTGCGCATACTCTCTTGTGTTTTGGCATGAAAGAAAAATCGTGAGAGGTGTTATTGATTGCTGGCGGCTGCGCAATCTCTTCTAATTTTTGTGTGAGAAATCGTGGGTGTAAAATTGGCTTGATGGGCTACTGCTTTTGGTTTTGATATTGATCTATTATTGAGCTAATGTTCTTGGCGTCTTAAAGGTTATTGATTGCGGCACATGGGAGGATATTTGTTGATGGATGCATGTTTTGTGAGTGCAGCAACTTGGTTCCAATGTTGAACAACTTCAGATCTATTTTTGGAGAGCTTATCAATATGAGAAGTCTTTTTCTATTTTTATTTATTATTTTCTTGAGTGCTGAATTGTTCGTTTAATTACTTGAGCGATTTAGTTACTGTTCTTTTTTCAAAAGAGTGCTGAGAAAAATCCTCTGTTGAGGTTAGTACGAGACAGTCGTATTATTGGGTGTGAAATTCTTTCACAGGTAGTTAAGTTGTGGATAGTTTCAAGGGTTGAGTGGTGTCGGCTCAGTAAAACCTTCGGTAAATCTATTGTACCTTCGTGAAAGTTATTAAGCTGGGTGAGGGCCCCGCAGATGTAGGCAAGGTGTGCTGAACTGCGTTTCCAAATTTCTGATGTTTTGATTTATTTTGGTTCTTTTAATTTTTCCGATTTTTGTTTGCCAGAAACGAATCGGAAAGTTCGCAAAATTAACCCCCTTCGGTTTCTCAATAAGCGATATTAGTAATCATGCTGGTGGGAGCACACGTTGATGCTATAACTTGGAAAGACTCGATTCATCCACCAGTAGATCTTATCCACCACGTTTTGTCCAGCTTACTCTGGCCGTCTTTAGCATATGAGGATTATTGGGCATGCACGACCTTCCCACCGCATGGACACAGCTGTTGTATCTGTACCTTCAGTTTGCGTTAGCTGTGTTAGAGAAAAAGGCCCTATCGGTTCATGGCAGGGTATGACTAACAGAATTAACAATGCAAACTCCTAAAGTTATAAGATTTCACTTTATTCATAATTAGCAACATGACTAAAGTTCACAGGAAATTAATTTGGCGGAAACTCTGGTGTAGAATATTGCATAGATGTGCCAATATTAGGACCCGAATCATTTTATTTGCTCAATGACAATCAACGGGATAAAGATGATAAGTTGGCAATCAAGTTTCGTCTACTGTTTGAGTAGCCAAAGCCTGACAGGGATTTCTGATACAGTCATCTGAACGCAACATCCAATGTCATTGATGCATTGTCTGGCCGAATGATATGCTTGTCTTCTCGTGATGCACTGACGTTGCTTTACTGTTTTTCCTGCGACATACATTTACAAACCAGAAATGCCTTCTAAAATAGTTGGACAGATTTGTTTTTTAATATTTAATAGTGCACTAAACAGAGCTCTAAGCCCTCTACCAGATTTTCAGTTGCGTAATCTCCTGAGCCTGCCAGCTACACCAAAGAAACTCTCCACACTCCTCACAAAGTAGAAAGAATCTTGATCATGTCATTGCGAAGTCTGCATACAGCCTCCAATCGTCGAGCCTTAGGCATTGTGAGCCCAGATCCCTCTGTCATGTCAATCTTCACTTTGCTTACCCTTTCCCACTCGAAACACTGAATCAATAAGCCTAGTGTGAGGCCTATCACTCGCTTGGCTAGACCAGCCCCAGGACAAGCTCTTCTTCCAGCACCAAATGGCAGTAATTTGTACCCTGTACCTTCTCCACCTTCAAATCTTTCTGGAAAAAATTTTTCTGGTGCCTCCCATTGCTTGGGATCTCTGTTCATGCTCCAAGTATTGACCAACAACATTGTGCCTTTGGGCACAAAAAACCCACTAACTGTACTATCTTCAGAGGATTCATGAGGCAGCAGAAGTGGCGCAGGTGGGAAGAGCCGAAATGTTTCATTAATTATGTTCTGCAGGAAATTTAGCTTTGGCAAATCTGTTTCATCCAACAACCGGTTCTGTCCAATAACAACCTTGATCTCATCAAAGGCCTTTTGTAAAGCCTCTGGATTGTTGAGAAGTAGTGACATTGCCCACTCCATTGTAGCTACCGAAGTTTGAGTACCAGCAGTCAACGTCGTCTGTACATAATCACCTCTTATTCCTTAAGCTAATTTGATAAGAAAGGATCTTCAGATAAAGAAAACTTCTGTTTCTTACCTGTATAACACCTTTTATGGTTTGATCGGTGTAGAATCCCGGTTCTGTCTCTTTCAACGACAACATAACATCAATCAAAGTTAAACATTTGTCTTGCTTGGTGGAAGGTGAAACACTCTTCTTTCTCCTATGCTCTTCAACGAGGTCCTGTAAGAACCTATCCATCTTCTTCATCAGTGCTTTCATTCTCTCCTCAACTCCTCCATAATCCACCCATCGAAGTACTGCAAAATAATCGCTAAGATTAGAGCTTCCACGAAGCGACTCCATATCTCTTATAATATCCTGAAACTCTCTTGCCTCTTCATTATTTGCTTCCATTCCATAGTACCGCTTCCCAGCAATTGTCCTCATCACAATATTGAATACAAGCTCCGTCAACTGCGATGTCATATCAACCCTAGTCGTCCCGTTTATCAAGCAGTCCCCAAATAATTGCTTCAGCAACAACCACACCTCCTCTGTTCTGATTCCTGAGAGCATTCCCAGACGGCTTGTAGAGAAAAGCTCTACGGTTGTGAGGCGCCTGAGGTTACGCCAATAGTCACCGTAGGAGGAGAACCCCATAGTTGTAGAGTTGTAATTGAGATGTTTTCCAGCGAGTGTTTGAGGGCGGTTCGCAAAAACCAAGTCATGTTTAGTAAAGCACTCTTCAGCCGCGGATATTGAGGAGACCAAGAGTACCTTACGACTTCCGTATCTAAGGAATAATATCTCACCGTACTTCATAGAAAGTTCATGCAAAGATCGATGAACCGGTTGTCTTAACAGGTGGAGATGACCTGTAATGGGTAGAGCGGGTGGACTCGGTGGCAGTTTTCGGGGGCTTGAAAGTTTATTGATGGTGAATTTCAGGGCAAGCAAAATGAAGAATGATAGTAGTGACAAGTTGAAGAAATGGGCTATCTCCATCTCTGTTATCTTGCTTCTTCAGAAGGCTAATCTATATAAACCAAAGGAAATACAGAAAATTTGCTCTCTTTTCACGGATGAAAACACGAAGGAAATGTTTGATACGCTGAAAATGACTCTTCAACTTGTAAAGATGGAAACTTTGCGCTGATCTCTCTCCCTTAGCCTCGACAAAATGCGTAGGAAACTGGACAAACTGAGGCCGTACTGTTGAGTGTTGACAAAGTGGCTGAGCTGGATCCATGTGCGATAAGAATATAGTAATAAGAAGCACCACACAATTGTTTTTTTTTTTTTGGAAGAGAACCGTTTTGAATCTTGATTATTGTAATTAATTGAATATAAATATATTGATATGAGAATCAATATTTCTTTTCAATATATATTGTAAAAATTATATATAAAATAGTAAATGAAATTTTAATAGGATGTAGTTTTGTAAAAAGTCTGGTTCAGCCGCAGTTATTTTTAGTACAAACGAAAACAGAAAAATTAAACGTAAAATAAACAAATCAATACCCGAGGTTTAATAACGCAGTTTGACACACCTTGCCTATATTTGCGAAGCCCTTACCTAGCTTAATTACTTTCATCTGTAATATAACAATAGTTTTACTCAAGACATTACAGAGCCGACTTACCCAACCCTTGATACTATCTCTCGTCCTCATTACCCATGAAAGTAAATCACTTCCAATAGTACGACGGCCTTGTAATAACTTCAACATAGGATTTTTCTTAACAGTATTTGATAATAAATGATGAAAATAAAATAACTTAAGTGATGGAAATAACAACGAACATAAACAAAGACACTTAAGAAAGAAAAACAACTTCTCTAACTATGTAGCTTTGTCAACGAAAGAATGAGAAGTTGTCCATCAAAAGAATCAGTTGCGAAGCTTCAATATTGTCACTGGAATATCCTACATACAGCTTCTGAAAAGTCGCCAATGAAATAAGCATCGAAAACATTACAAACTATGAAGCTGCAAAAACACCAAGACTGCTGGAAGTTTTTCACACAAAAAATGTTAAGATATATGGTGTATATCTTATTATTAAAATTTGGCATTTTTGGATAATTGGACCTAGCAAATAATTCAGTTTCACATCCAACTTGATTGAATTTAAATTGTGTACGACTAGCTTGTTGAATTTTTGGATAATGGTTCAGTTGTGATAAGATTCTATTTTAAGTGAGACTCTTGGTTAAAGTGGGACTCTCAATGCTTGAAGGATTGTGCACATCTCCTATCTACTGTTGATGTCTATCTCTAACGTGAGTGTGTGAGAGAAGTTAATTGTTTATTGAACAAACACTGCAGATATCTATTCCTAATGTGAGTGTGTGGTAAGGGGGTTTTGATGTGCATGTGTGGCATACAATTGATGGCGTTAGTTGTCTAATAAAATATATACTGTAGTGGGTGTTAAAGTGAAAAAGAGGTGTGTGCGTTGTTTTCTTTGGCCAAGGAAATTATATATATGCTGATCATGACAACCTGAGTTGCTTGATGTGAATGCCGCATTTTTCTTTTATGTCAAGGTGGGATAATAAATGTTAGTCGGCGGCAATAGAGTTGATGGGTGTGTGTGGATTAGAGTTAGTTGTTTAATAAAACTGTGAGTGTCTTTGTGCGGTTCTTTTTGGCAGATTGGAAAACAACATATGTGAGGTGGTGAGCGCTATAGTGTAGTGCGTTGGTCAGCACGTATTGATATCATAGACATTATTTTCTTATTGAGTGAATTGAAGTGAATCTTTGTTGTTGTTAAACCGTGGCTATGGGTATGATTTCATGGCGCAGTGAATGTTATGCTACGGTGAAAAGAGTATTAGCGCAGTGGATTAGTGTTAGCTACGCTGTAGCTTCGTGTTAGTGTTTATGTGAATCAGTCAATTGTTGTTGCAATGACTTTCAGATCTATTACAGTGGAGTGGAACTCTTTGGGAAGTTGTTCTTTTCTATCTCAAGTGTATTTAGTTTTCGTTCTTTATTATTTTAATCACTTGAGTTATTTGTTTATTGTTCTTTTATTAAAAGATTGATTGAGAAAATCTTCTGTTAAGGTCAGTACGAGGTGGTCGTATTATTGGGTGTGAAATTCTATCACGGGAAGTGAGGTTGAGAGATAGTGTCAAGGGTTAAGTGGTGTTGGCTCAGTAAAGCCTTGGGTAAATCTATTATACTTCGGTAAAAGTTATTAAGTTGGGTGAGAGCCCTGTAGACGTAAACAAGGTGTGCCGAACTGCGTTACCAAATTTTCGGTGTTGATTTATTTTTGGTTCTCTTAAATTTTCTGATTTTTTTCGTTTGCTAGAAACAAATCGAAAAGTTTGTGAAACTACCCCCTACGATTTTTCAAAAGCCAATATCATTGACAGCCCAAAAATTCTGTCACAACTAGGTTCAGTTATCAAATAATGTCCAAAACTAAATATAATATATCACCACCTATATCTTAACAATCTCTCCCTTTTTAGCATTATTTGTTACATATTTGAAACTCCCCCTAAAGAAGATAATTGAACGCATAGTATCAAGTTATCAAAGCACATGGAAACTCCCCCTTAATCAAACATCAAGTTCTTCAAGTTCAAGAAACATCCAAAGAAACAATAATCCCACAATTATCCAATCATCTAAATTTCTCCCCCTTAAGACAAAAAGATGTCAAAAAGTAAGACTAATAGTTAAAGAGATGCCTTAAAATCTCCCCCTGAATTGAACAGTCATATAAGATGAAACATTCATATATCTCCCCCTTGGAACAAAACAATACCAAAACGAAGAATGTCTTTAATGCAATCAATCTCAGCAAATAAAGAAGCATCAAAATTAGCAGTAGGTGCAGTGGACGAATTAAGCATGTAGTGCAATAGCAAAAGGCTAAGATGACAATTTACCACTAGTTAATACATATGTCAACATATCATTTCTTACTTCAATTCCATCTTTATAATACTGATCAAGTTCATAAACTCCAAAAATGCATTCAAAAAATTAGAATCAAATTTAATCAATCTCTCCCTCACATAAACCTTATGAAAGCATATTGCCAAAACACATACAGCCCATTATATAGAGATAAACCAAGATAAAACTTGATAAACCCAAATCATATAAAACTTGTATCTTTTTATAGGTCTCCAACCAATCATCAACATTTTCTCGACATAGCTCCATAAATCAAAATCCAAAAGCAGAAGTATCAAATCATCAAGCAGAGCCTCATTCTCACATACTATTCAATAACTAAGTAAAAACTAGACACACAAAAATCAACTGAACCTTAGAAAACCAATAAATAAAAACTCAAAAAATTTAGATGTTAACTTTTCAAACCTCCCTTTTTTTTAAGAAACAACATCAAACTATACTTAAAAATGTAAAGTGCACAGTCCATGTGCTCTTGAAGAAATTCAAACTTAGTCTTAATCCTTGTCACATCATCTCTATCGTAAGATGTCTAGTTGATTTCTTTTCCAATAACAACTAACTATGGTTCTGGACAGTTTCTGATATTAACTGCGTGTCTATTATGATGTGTGAGGCTGATTTTTTCCAACCCAAGTTTGCTCTGATAACATGGGTTGCTGCTGGAAATTTAATAAAGAATGTCTAAATTTTCAGTTTTGATCCCTTTGAAAAATCATTTGTAGCAACTTGTAACAATTTGGCCTTATATGCCCGATTACCCCATAAAAGTGACATGTAGGTGTGAACTTTCTATTCTTCCATAAGATTTCTCCTTGGACAGATCTAGTCGCACCATTTTTCTCGTCATTTGACATAGAACATTCACCTTTATAGCCAATTCCTTGAAGGTCTCCTTTAATCTTACTAATTTCTAGCAACTTTTCTAGCTTTTCGTTACCTCCATTTAACATTCTTTTTCTGTTTTCCGTTCTGACCAGCTTTAACTTTGTTTCATCAAGCTCATTTATTGAAGATAATAATTTCTTATTTAAATCTTGAATGATGTTCTTTATAGAAGAGTTTTCCTTCTTTAGATTTTCATTCTTCTTACATGTTTGCACCTATTTTGCATACATTAACTTATAGGCTTTGTAAATATCCTCACTTTTGTCCTCTAAATCACTATCATGATCTGAAATTAAACTTTGGACTAATTCATCTACATTTTTCCTGAAATTCTGGAGTGATTTATCCACGATTTCATCATCAGTTTCTTCCTTCTTGGTTACTGTTAAGCAAGCAACTGGACTTTTGTTATATAAAGCAACCAATGCAACATTACTCACAAAATCCTCTCTACTACCATCCTCACTTTTGGATTCATTCTCACTCCAAGTACTAGTATAAGACTTCCCTTTTCTCTTCTTTAAGGTATTAGTACATTCTGCTTGCACATGTCTGAAGTCTTGACATTTATGACATTGAATTTTCTTCATTTTTCTTTCACTCTTTTGAGTTTTAGCTTGTTGTTTAAAGTTGTTGTTTGATGAACTCCCACTGTTCCATCAAAACTCGGGTTTATCCTTCTTCACTTTCTTTAACGACTTGCTGAAATTTCTTGTCAATAACCTCATATCCTCAATCTCATCAGATTCATCTTCTAAGTCATTCATGACTTTACCAATCTCGGCTTGTAATGTCAATCCTTTATTCCTCTCTTGTTTGTCCCTTAACAAATTCATCTCAAAATTGATAAGAATTCCAGTTATCTTATCCAACAATAATTCATTGATATCATAAGCTTCCTCGATTGCTGCAATTTTTGATATGAACCTCAGAGGTAACGATCTCAATGTCTTATTAAACAGTTTCAAGTTACAGTACTTATTCCTAAGTTGAGGTGCTTAGTTTTCTATATCACGCAGTCTCTCATGGAAGTCTCCAATAAGTTCACTTTCATCCATTCTCAACTCTTCAACAGCACTAAAGATGACATGCATGGCTTGAAAGTTTCCAAGTTCTCTCTTTTCTTCAGCTCTTATCCACTTAGATGGATCTTTCAATACTATTTCTCCCTTGTCTTCAGTTATAACTGGATGTGTCTAACCGTGTAACACTGAGTTCCACACTTTTATTCCCTGTGCCTGAATAAACACTCTCATCCAAGATTTCCACGTAGGATAATTGGAGGCATCCAATAGTGGAGGCCTAGTAATTGATGCTCCTTCTCTTGTAGTCATAATCGTGAAACACAGATCTTCACCAACTTATCGTACCAAGTTCTGATTTGGTGACCCTCTCTGATACCAGTTGAAATTCCAATAGGATATAGTTTTGTAAAAATTACGATTCAGCCGCTGTTGTTTCTAGCAAAAAAATAGAAAAATTAAATGTAAAATAAACAAATCAACATCGAGATTTGATAACACAGTTCAGCACACCTTGCCTACATCTACGGGGCCCTCACCCAACTTAATTACTTTCTCCTATGATACAACAATTAGTTTTACTCGAGGCATTACAGAGTCGACTCATCCAACCCTTAACATTATCTCTCGTTCTCACTACCTATGAAAGTAAATCATACCCAATAGTGCAACCACCACGTACTAGCCTCAACAGAGGATTCTCTCAATAGTATTTGATAGTAAAGGATGAAAATAAAATAATTCAAGTGATTGGAATAACAACGAACATAAACAAAGACATTTGAGAAAGAATAACAACTTCCCTACTAATGTAGCTTTGTCAATGAAAGAATGAGAAGTTGTTCATCAAAAGAATCTGTTATAAAGCTTCAATATCGTTACTGGTGTAACACCCCACTCCCGCAATGACCCAAACCCGATATCGTGGATGATATTCGAATTCGTACCCCGCGAGGGTGGCGTGCTAAGCACTCAATCAGTCAGAAATCGATATACTTTTTTTTGAAATCACAATACAATATGCAGAAATCGATACTCAATTTGGGCCCACATTCATTCATAAACATTTTCAATTAACACAATTTTCAATAGTCATTCGGGCCCTTTCACAAATACAAAACACTTGAGTCCTTCCAAAATACAAATTTATATAAAAGTTTGCGGAATATACAATGCAATACAAAAGTAGAGAAATGATGCATATGCAATGCACATGAGACTCACTTTCTATTTGTTACTTTGTTGTGACCGAGTGCCTGAACTGTCCTGTATCCACGGATACCGGGCTTATTGATAACTGTCCCATATAGGGCTCATTAAACGTTGAGCCAGAGGCTCTGAATCAATTTTGAGCTAGAGGCTCTTTTTTACACGTTGAGCTTGAAGCTCTAATCGGTGGCTACTCTGGTTACAACTGCCATTATGTTTCATGTATTCATGATATGGAATGCATCACTCATAATTGCATATCATCGGACCTTATTCCGGCATTCAAAATTAAATTTAAGAATCCACACTTCCATTCATATGCAAATATACATTCCTAACACATTTAACAATCATATAAGTACACATAATTCATCCAATTCACATTCAATAGCACTTCAATATTCAAATAAAATATCACAATTGTCGGACCTCCTGTCCATAAACCAACATACACAATCACATCTACATAATCATTCAATAGTCATATAATACAGAATTTCAAATAACAAACAATAAAGTGAGACCTTCTCATTTTACTCACAGTACGCTCCAAAATAGCATTTGCTTCCAAATTTTGGATACGCCTGTATGCAGATGTTTAACCTGCACATCACAATTTATGCAATACATAATTCACACCCGTTACAAAACTCATTTATGCCCAAATAGCTATATGGGTTATGTACAATGCATGTTCAATGACAATCCCGGGTATATGTTCTAGAACCTCTATTATGCTCATTCCCATTTCATAATTCATATGTGTCTAATTGAACTTAGACTTACACTTCATTTGCACATGATCAATCTA
This sequence comes from Erythroxylum gracilipes, assembly GCA_026413385.1. Taxonomy (NCBI): domain Eukaryota; kingdom Viridiplantae; phylum Streptophyta; class Magnoliopsida; order Malpighiales; family Erythroxylaceae; genus Erythroxylum; species Erythroxylum gracilipes. Next base: position 59,055 of record JANZLC010000036.1, read on the forward strand.
AATGCTCCTTTCAATCTTTACCCTTTTCATGTGTCTAGCTTATTCATAAGCTTACACTTCAAGAACACTTAGTTACTCTATATTATAACTCAATTACACAATAACCATAGATATATTACCCACCTAGTTTGCTTGTAAACTCTAAGTCAAGATTGTCTTTCTCCTTGTTCTTGGGTAGGATTCTCTTGGTTTCCTAACACAAACCAAATCTCATTCAATAGAAATCCACTTAAAAATTCCACAATGCAAAATCATTAAAATTGATTCTAGAATTTTTAAACCCAAGCATTTTCTAAACTCCATGAACTAGAATCCTTCCAAAAATCCAAAAGATTTAAAATAATCTTACTTTGATTCTTCACTAAAAGAACAGATCTTTAGCTCAAATGGAAGCTCTTTCCTTCCTCTTTCTTTTTCTCTTCTTGAACAACTTCAAGATCTTTCTTGAAGACTAAGAAGAGTTAAACCCTAGCTCAACTTTCTTCTTTTCTCTCAAACCACCAAACTCTCTTCCTCTTTCTTACTCATTTCTCATCCACGCATTTTGCTTCTCTAGAATCTTCTCATTCACATTTTCTTCTTTATTTATAAGCAAGACAACACTTCTTCTTCTAATTATGTCCTTAATGAGTGAGAATTGTCCCATTTGCCCTTCCATTTATTCCTTATGTCTTTGATATTTAAGTGTCTTGCCAATTGTACCCTTGAACAATCTAACATATCATTTTTTTCTCGAAAAATGTCCCCCATTGTCTTAATTTTCTAATGCCACCAAAATTATTCAATTTGGTTCGGTGAGTCAAAAGATATCCTTCAAACATTTTTGGACAGCTCTTGTCCAAAACAGTATACTATGCACAACTTCCATCTGGAATTTAAATATCTTAGAGACTGAATTAGATTCTAATTTCTTCATATCATTTGTAGCTCTATGTCTTTAGTTTACATAAATTATAAATCATCTCACTTGGATCAGTAACGCTCCAGAAATCATCTAAATACCAAAGTATGTTCAGTGGAATAACACCAGTTCATAATACTTAAGAGAACACTTACTGTACCCATCCCACATTTTTCACTCAATCTTTCTTAATTCATTTCAGATAGCTTCTATTTTTGGTGGATATGTAGAGAAAAGTCTTACAAACCCAATGGTTTAAGAATCAAGTCATTTGGAGGTCTAGTAAAGAAGTTATGGTCAAAAGAAGCAGCCATGTTTATGACCTCAATCAAATTGAACCTATTTTGGCGCAATTTCCATAACTTTCACAAAAAATGTCAGATTGATTTTGTGTTTGGACGGTTTGAAAGAGTATTTCAAGATATACAACTTTCATGAGGACCTTGAAGACAAATTCTATCTTTTAAAGGATCAAAAATGGAACAGAAGATAGAAGATGAACAATAACTTTGTCTTAGAACTTCGTCTTACTTTTGTCTCCAGAACATCTCCACTTATAAAGATCATAACTTTCAGCTCAGATATCTAAAATTTTCATACTATATACCGTTAGAAAGATAAAAGAAAGCTTTACAAATTTTCAGAAGGAAGCTTTGCTAAAATCTATTTATATCAATCCCAAATTTGCCCCTAAATTATGAAGATGAATTTTCTATTCATACACCAACGTACCACACCCAATTCTTAACTTCATGAAATTTTGAGACTCTTAGCGATAGAATTGAAATCCAATGTCTTCATGAGAAATGTAGCCATACGTTTCTAGTTTAATCCAAATTAAGAATCATCTCATTAGGATAACTAGAAAAAATGTTATGGCTAACAGACCGAAGCACATTTAGTGAACATTTTCCAAATCACTACCAATTTTGTTTCTAAATCTTTTCTTATCATAACTCATACCAATATCACTCTTTCTACTCCCTCTACTACTCATTTTCAACAAAAATCACATTTAACGTCAATTATACCCAAAAGTTGTCAATGAATGCATGTACCACTTTTTATGTGCAAACATTCAGTATTTATGTGCATATATGCTAACATGATGTATGAGCAAGAAAATGCATTTCCTTAGTCTCTCTTTGAGCTCACATGTACTGAAATTTCGGCTCCTCACCTTTAATATGAGGACGGGATGTTACATTTCTCCCCTCCTTAATAAATTTCATCATCGAAATTCACATTTGATTGATCAATACGGTAGAGGTATTAATTCCTCATTTGCTTCTCCATTTCCCATATACTTCATCACTCAAATACTCTTTTTTTCTAATGACCACAGCTAATAACTCAATAGGTCCTTCAATCTCTGATTCAGCTATCACACTATCTTGACTATTTCATCGGTATATTTCAAATTACTCACCAATTTTTACTTCGTATGCTGTCAATCTATCTCTGTCGATCATGTCATTATTTCAGAACCTATTCTCGTATCACATATTATGAATCTAAGACCTCTTTCATTAGTAACACTAACTCATAATAATTTTCATACAAACCAATTCATGTAGCTTAACTTATACTTTTCTCCAACTTTGAGCACACCTTGCCAAGGTGGTACTCGCAAAAACACTTTATCTCTCCTTAGACAATTCACTTCTCTTCAGAGTTAATACATTCAACTCTTATGTCCATTTCACTATATTCTATTTATCTGGTGTTGATCCACTAAACCCATTTATCTTTCATAAGTTACTTTACTCTCATTTTAGATTCATCTCACTCACTAATAGTATCTCACATTTACTATAGCCTTATACTATTTTAGGCCCTCTTCATCTCAATGTAAGGGCAAATGACCACCTTTCCGTTATACAATGCCCCATACCATGTTCTAATGATGCCACTATGGTCATAATTGTAATATCTGTAATCAATTTGAATTATATCTCAATCTCACCTTCCTGTGAACTCAAAAATATAAGCTTTAAGCACATCCCGTTAGAACTATTGGTAATTAAAACATGTAATCATTTAGTCCTACATTCTAAGCCCTCAATTGTCCCTTTGGATGTGTTCCTGCGGACGTATATCATAGGTTGTTATTGCACTTCTCTAACAATCTCTTTACTCAATCATCCTTATTATGTACACATACTTCTTATTTCAACCACCAAACATCATTCTTCCGATTCCACTCGAAAGTTTAGATTCATTTTCGATTCTTCTATGGGATTCATAATTCTGAATCCTTAGCTTTTAGGCTTTTTTACTTCTTTCTAGAAAAATTGATCTAAATTTTAATGCAACTAGTAACACTTCATTTTGCCCCATATTCCACTCAACATTTTGCACTCTTTATTGCACTAGATTTGGTAACTTCAATATCTAAATGTGCACTATTTCATTATAGAATTGTCTGTTTAATGTGTCAGATTACACACTACCTTTACCAGTATAGCATTCATTTGTACCTTCCTTTCAAACTCAATAATTTTCTCAAAGTTACAGAATTTGAACATTCCAGAAATGACTTTGCACATCTAATGTCTCCAAGACCTCAAAGCAATTTCTATCATAGCAATTCTAAACCATGTATCAAAATCAACTCATAAGACCTTAATAGTCTTTATGCATACAAAAACCACTTTATACGATTACAACAGATTCTATCTTAATCTCTAATGTAAAACTTCATAGTATACTGCATAATCTCTAAATCCAAATGATATTATTATCAATGTCATATTCCTTAAATATTTTAAACGTCCCTCTTTACTTTTCAAACACACTCAAAATTCTATCTATGATCACAGTCACTAATTGATACAATTTTGCTTGGATCACTTCTTCAATATCATAATGCTATTGGGGTGTTGTTAACTCTAACAGATATCACTCAAATTTTTCCTTGTGTCTAGAATTAATTCTTGTAATTCCTTAAGTGAGGAATTATTATCTCATGTCATTTTCAGTCTCCCACTTGACTTCTTGTCTCTAATGATTTTCTCTTTTCATTCCATTCCTTTAATTCACATCGACTTATTCAAATGCCTATTCAATTGTACTAGTTCCTCCACACATTTTCAATTCATTTGCGTGCTTCACTTTGTATGTTGGTATTACATTCCTTAGATTCAATTGGGATCTCTCGAACATTTTTACATCGAATATAATGTAGACCTACATTCTCCTCACATTTGCAATAATATCACCTCAAATTTTAAAAACCCACTCACATAGTTGGATACTTTACATTAAGCAAAATGCATAGACTCTCAGTAGCATATTCCACTTCCTATGCCTAAGTCTCCACGTGGGATATGATTCTATTATTCACTTTTTATTTCTTACTTATTCATTTCTGATTTGTTTCTTCAATGATCACTCTTAAATTGAATCGTCTAATCAACTTAAATCAATTTTGGAAAATTCTTCTTTGAAAGAAGATTTCTTGCTACAATCATCGATACTGTTCATGAAATTCTTATCAATCAACTATTTCCATAATTACTTATCAGTCATTCTTAGTACCTCAAAAAGATCAATTTCAACTATACATAATATCTCAATAGGATCAATTTTGCCATAGCTTACATGATCAGAACATCCCTTGTGACAAAGCTCGGTGAGGCACTAAACAATTTCATTTACTCTAATACCTTGGCATATATCACCAAATCCATTACATCTTATCTAGAGATGTATTTATAACGATTCACCAATTAGTAGCATATACTAAGGATACTTTAATCCCATTTCATTCTAGATAAATCTTCTCCTTTTGTGTCAGTTCTCGATCACGGGGATTATGCCATAATCATGTCCTTCTTCTTTTTCCTCAATTTCATCACATATAGTAACGTCATTGACAATCTCAATTCCTTCCCAATCGATCACTACAAGTACTCTCCCGTCTTGCTCTAATCCATCTTGAACTTTGAACTATAGGAACTATGATTGCTTATTCAATAAGTCACTGATTACTTCCTATATCATCTCCACGCATATTATTCACATAAGCTTAATAGTTTCACTTGTCAGGGTGATCCCACTATTAGATGTGCACTCACAATGGCAAATTAACTTAAACTCAATAACTTTTTCAAATATCATTATCGTCATCTCATCTTCCAATTGTCATTTATTTCATCTCACAGATATATATTCTCAATCAATTTATAATTGTAGGGGCATAGCCCATAGGAAGCTTAAATCTCCATTCCACAGATATATTCCTATACTGAATCATAAACTCTTATATCGATAATCATACAACCATTCTAAGTCCAAGTTCAATCTTTCAAGGTCATATCGACTTGGCTTATACACCTTAATCTCATTATTTCTACTTATATCCTTAGTTTTCCTCAAACAATCCATGACAGTGTATTCACATTTATATCACCTTCAAGGACATATCACCAGAACGCTATGAAATAATACATCCATTGATACAGATACACTGAATCTTTATCTGTTATATCTATCCATATACTATTTCTTTTCCCATGTATATATATATATATATATATATATATATATCCTCAACCAATCCAAAATTTCCGATGCATAATCATTATGAATTTTCGGTCACAATTTTCCCCTAATATCCCCTTATATTGAATTACATCTCTTATCACAATACTCACATAGCCACTTCGGTTTCAAATTCATCCTTTTATGATCATAACAATTTTATGATTGCATTTCATTCTACCTGTACACTTTAGTCTCCTCATTTCTACTCATATTCTTGTTCTCCTCAATCAATCCAAAACAATATACCTATTCACACCTATATCACCTTCAAGGGTACTTATCCCCATTGAGGTGAACCGTTATTTATCATACAAAACCATATACTATTTCTCATTTCCAAAATGTCCATAAACCTTTAATTTCTCACATTCTGTTAGATCAACAATTTTCTCAATGCTTTTAACCGCTCAGACTCTTAAGGAAATGCTCATGCATGTGACTCATACTGGGGAACAGTTGCCGCAGGCTGCCATGACATGACTAATATGCATATGCATATAACTTCGCACATATTTCAGAATGCCCATATAAGATAGTACTTCTGGGCTTTGATACCACATATAAGACCCCACTCCCGCGACAACCTGAACCTAATATCATGGGTGATATCCGAGTCCGTGCCCGCAAGGGTGGCGTGGTAAAGTACTCAATCAATCAGAAATTGATACACTTTTTTTTGAAATCACAACACAATATGCAGAAATCGATACTCAAATTGGGCCCACATTCATTCATAAACATTTTCAATTAACACAATTTTTAATAGTCATCTAGGCCCTATCACAAATACAAAACACTTGAGTCCTTTCAAAATACAAATTTATATAAAAGTTTACGGAATATAAAATGCAACACAAAAATAGAGAAATGCAATGCAGACGCAAACTGATCCCGACCTCCATCCTTCAATTGAAAGCTGTAGGTATACTCCTGTTGGCCTAATGGGGTATTCTTCTGATCCTAAAAAATAGTTGCAAATTTTTACGAACTCAGTAAGTGACCATCATCAATGGCTCACCCAATCACATAACATATAATTCACACATCTCACTTTAATTCACATTGCACATTATTTTGCATTTCATAATATTTCACATTCAATACACTTAATCATTCATATTATGCATATGGAATGCATATGAGACTCACTTTTCATTTGTTACTTTGTTGTGACCAAGTGCCTGAATTGTCCCGTATCCATGGATACCAGACTTATTGATAACTGTCCCATGTAGGGCTCATTAAACATTGAGCCTGAGGCTCTGAATCAATTTTAAGTTCGAGGCTCTTTTTCACACGTTGAGCTTGAAGCTCTAATCGGTGGCTACTCTAGTCACAACTGCCATTATGTCTCATGTAGTAATGGTATGTAATGCATCACTCACAATTACATAACATCGGACATTAGTCCGGCATTCAACATTAAAGTTGAGAATCCACACTTCCATTCATATGCAAATACACATTCCTAACACATTTAACAATCACATAAGTACACATAATTCATCCAATTCACATTCAATAGCACTTCAATATTCAAATCAAATATCACA